>ARYC01018394.1:0-34360 GCA_000711775.1 Oxytricha trifallax
AAGAAAACTCTGATAAAACTATATCTGATTTCTTGCAGCATTTTCAAAAATAAATACCAAAAAATGCAATTGAAAAATTTTTATGCAATATATGTGAATGTATCTGCAATTATCCAATTAAATGTGATTTATGTGAGTTATATTATTGCCAATTGTGTGTTTTTAGTTAAAAGTATTGCAACGGTTGCCATAATTCTGAAAATTTCAATGAATCATTTGAATTCTAAGTTCAAAATTATTCAATAAATTACTGCCAGCTTGCTTTCACTTGTTAGTGCTTTCATGACACTCTAGCTAAATATCAAACTACTAAATTGCTCAAAATTAATAACAATAATAATTGGCCAATTGATAATCCAGAACCAAAGCAAATAGTTTATTCTGCCGATGAATATGTTGAACACATGAACAGGGGGTGTAAGTACAGATATATAAAATGCCCACTATTATGCAAACCATCTTAAATTCATAGAATGAAATATACTGCTAAAGATTTATTGAAGCATTTCCAAAATGAGTGCGAGGAATTTATTGAAATCTGTAATAATTGTAACACTTCAATGAAAAGAAAGCAAATGCTTAATCATGTCTGTGAAAATGATTGTACGAAACTATACTCACACAAATAGAAAGACTATTCTAAGTTTGAGTTTCAATAGTCAATTGAAATGGAAGAGACCTGCCTTACTGAAGATACCCAAGAAAGCATTACTCCTAATTAAAACTAAATCATAACTCAAAATATCAAATAACTGGACAAGGCAGCAATTAATTACCTTAATTATAAATATTGAAACAGAATTGAATATGAATAAATTTAATTAATAAAACTTAAAAATTCTTAATTAATTCTCAAATAAAATTAAATATATATTCTTAAAATCAATAGAATTTTATTTTCAATGGTTAAGAGTATAAACAAACCATTTTTTTATTAATTTTTAATGTTTTTAATATTTTTCTTTGAAGTAACATAGTTATTTCTCAGACAAATTTATCTTATAATGAATTACAAAACTGTGTTTATAATTCGGAATAAAGTTTAATATAAATAATTACATTAAACACAATAGTAGTTAAATGCAACAGCTAAATTTTAAATTTACCAAAAAAAAAGTTTTATATTTTATTTTCTGGAAATAAGAATTCATTTAAAATTAAATCATATTTAATAGTTTTTGCATATTTCTTGTATCGAAAATCAAATTTACTGTTTTATATAAAATTCCTTATAAATTTTAAGATTAAATAGATTTAGAAGAAAAAAATTAAATAATATCTTAGTTTTTGTTTAATTTGAATTTTTTTAAAAGCATTTTGGTCATTTTCCACTTTATTATTAAGACAAAATAATGTTAAGACAATATCTCTAATAAGTGAGAAATTAAATTATAAATTAGAAATTTTATAAAATTAAACTAATCTACTGATTCATTAAATTTTTATAGAAAGATATATAAACTATGAAATAATAAGTGTAAAAGAGGAAAAAAATTTATAATTTAGAAATTCTTGACTTATTGTGATTTTATATATTTTTCGAATGTTTTAAATGAATATAATTGTATATTATTTTAAAACAAAAATTTCCTAAGGAATTTATAAATTATTTAATTTTCATATATAGCTATTACAGTACTAGTCATATTTGAACTTTTTAAATTATACTTTAATTTTTCTATTTGAAATTTAATCCTTAATGTTGACTTTATGTTTATACTTGTCTTGATAGTAATTGTAGTAATATTCTATAATAGCTGTATTTAAGTTTGTTTATATAGTATATTAAATTATGTTCTTTTATTTTGAACTAATTATAATTAAAACTCTTAAAATTACTTTGTCATTGTTTTACATATAATTTAAGTATCGAACTAAACTTTAAATGTTTATTTATTCTGGTAAAATATTTAAAATCAATTAAACACCTATTCTGTCAAAATCAAAACCCCAATACTTCAACCAAATTTTTGATTTTTGCTTAATTAAATATAAATAAATTTACAATTATAGTCTATTTTTTCATTTCTACTTTATTTATAAGCACATATACTACTTAAATTATTAGTTTGTTGTATTTTACCATTTACATTTTAAGTTAATTTCTGAATGTAATTGTAAGATCACTGATCGTTTTAGTATATAATTTTACTAAAACATATTTTATTATTGATCTTATTTTAGTAAATCTCTTGTTAAATTCAAAATTTATTTTACGAAAAATAACAGGGCTTTCTTCGCAATGTAGAATCCGAACATACAATCTATTTTTTTAAAACTAACTTAAGTTCAGAAATATTTAGACTTAGTATTTAATTATTTTGGGAGAATATTTAATTAGTTTCTTCAATACCAAAGAGAGAATTTACTTTAGATATCTCTTCTAAAAGATATTGCTTTATTATAATACCATAAATTCTCAAATTAGCCATGAAATAGTTCTCTCGATAAGTGATTTATTGAAACATATCTAAAAGATTAAACACTAAATCTTGTGATTAATTTCAAAAAAAATACCTAAGTTGTCATGGACAAGTATAATTATATAAAATTAAAAAATGAAACCTTATAAAGAGTTCATGAAAACCGTTTATCTAGTTAACTTATATCAACTTTTAAGAAAAATATTCGGGTTTTTAATGCTCCTTAAAAGATTTTAAAGCCTTATCGAAGCATTCCTCTGATTTTATATCTAAAATAAAAGTCTATAGATTAATAAAATAATTTGATTTAATCTTCCCATCTCGTATTATAGATTTAAACTCATATTTATTTGCGATTTCATTATCACAGTGAATTTAATGAGCATTAGGAAATAAATGAAAGAGCTTTATTTATGAATATACATTAATTAATTAAAATTTGAATTTAGATGAGTTTTTGAAAAAATTAAAAAAGTTGAAATCCAACAATTCACATTTCTTTGTTTTCATTTATCCACTAAATGAGTAGCCAGTATAGTAAGGACTAGATTTATTGCTGTAATATTATTAATTTATCAAAGGTCTTGTAATTTTGAAATTTTATTCATCAATTTTGTTTTAGAATGAATGCATAGTTAATTACTTTTCAGATTTGATACAACTTATCTCAATAAATAAATTTAATTACTTTAATCTTATTAAATTAACTCTTTGCTTCAATCAAGTCAAACAATTCAAGTAAATTTATATCACATTTTTTAATTTAAATCTCACTAAAAATTAACTTTATGTTGTTTGAAACATCAAATAAATACTCTGAATTTCTAAAGTTCTTTAGTTCTCTATCAAACTTTAAGCAAAATTAATCTTTATTGTCAGAAAAATATTAAACACTTTTGCATAATTCTCATTCATATTTTGAAATCTTTGTTAAATGAATTACTAAATGTCATTTGGGAATGCCCTTGCCTTTAGATTGGAAGTAAATGGATATGGAAGCTAGGTGACACTTTAAGTCCTTATTGAAGCACAAACCAATTTGAAAGAAAAGAATCATTGTATATAAAATTTAAAACAATAGCATTAATCCAAAGATTTAAAGTGATTTTATATTAGCCACCTTTTAGAGTTTAATCAATTATAAATAAAAATGTGTTGTAATAGATAGTGATTCCTTAACTTGTTAAAAACTAACTAAATGAGTTACTATTCTTTGATAATCGAAGAAACTATAAATTAAAAGTTTGCAGTTATTATTCAATTGTATCATTTAAAATCTTAATTTAAAAATTATATAAATTATAAAAAAATAACTTATCGAAATACATAAATAAATTTAATTTAATAAATTTAAATTTTTAATTCTAGAGATAATTTTAAAATATCTTGATTGGAAATATATAAATTTTAAATAAAATTGTTTATCTCAGATTTCATTAATATTTTACTATTAATTGTATACAATTATTAAATTCTTATTTTTAACTTAAATAACAATCTTTTATTTTAATTAAAATCTTAAAAAAAATAAAGTAAAAACAAATAATCTATAATTTAATTTAGCATATGAAAGTATCTTTTGTTATATCATATTAATGCATCGTTTTTATAGATCGATCAAAAGTAAGCTTGATTTTCAAATTTCCTAATTAAAAAAAAAATTCTTAAATTCTTAAAAAAAACGATGTTTCTAATGAATTATTTATATATTTGGAAAATAAAATTATTTGTTGTATTTATTTTTATGTATAATACTTATAAGCAGTTTATACTCTACTTTATAGTTCTTAAAGATGTTTTTATTTTAAAAATATTTTATACATCAATAAAAAAATTAATGTGATGGTCAAAATAGTCTAAATTTGAAATGAATTTTTATTCTAACTACATTAATTATTATTTTAATTTATGGAGTATTTTAAATATAATTATCAATGATAACGTTTCTTTATAAACGACAATTTAATACTAGTTTACATTTTTTAACTAATTAAATTTAAATGAGTAAGAATATTTATATTATCTTTAGTTCTTACAATTACTTAGTATATTATAATTCAAGATATACATTTCGTGTATTATATATATCCTAAAGATATAGTATCAAATGACCCACCTCCCATTTTACTTACTAGGTTTTATAATGTACTTGCAAAGAAAAATCCAAGTTAGATGATATTTATATGGAACAAAGTGCATAAGATAAAGAATAAGTTAAAAGATGAAATTACATATTATTTGAAAATTACCTTCATATTTAAATGACAAAACTAAGGTATCCAAATTTAATATTATTTATTTTTAAGAAATTGAAATATTCATAAATATTAACCATATTATCCTAATTTTTTAATAATAATTTTAGGCTTAAAATATATTTTATTTTTAATTTTAAAATTGCATTCAAATCAATTGTAACAGATTATAATTATATATTAAGATTAGCCAATACCAAATTATTTTTTATAATCTTTTAATAGTTTATATAATAGTATTATAATTAAAGTCATTAAAAATTATATAAATTATAATAATAATTTTAAATTAAATGAAAATCCTTCATTAGCTTTAAAAGTATATATTTTTTAATTAAATCAAGTATTACAATGAATTATTAAAAATGAGCTAAAGTTTAAACTTGCTAAGATAAAAAAATGGGAAAAATTTAAGATTAATTATATACTCATTTTTAACTAGGAACAAATGCCTCCTTCATATCTCTAAATTATCAAAAACTGAAAGATAAATTCTAACAAGTTTATATTTTTATTAACATAAAATAATCAAAGAATAGAGCTTAAGATTAAATATTTCTGAAAATTTATTGCATAATATTATGTAAGGGACAGAATTCTATTATATGAAAACATTCTCAAATAATTACACAATCATTTTAAATCAAATTGACATAAAATACTATATTGTAAAATTGATATAAGTTTTGATGAAATTAGCTGATTAATTACAGCCAGTTTATCTAATGTTTTATGTTTAAAATTGTAAATAATTTGAATGTTTAATTAGAATCTTAAAGATAAATTCAGATATTGTCCCTATTTTAAAATAGATGAATATTTATGAATTTTTTATTGATCATACTTCACTAATAAATTTTGACATAAAAGACTTCTCTAGAATATTTTATGCTGAGAAATTTTCTATGTAAAACGGTTAAATTGGATGCATTTTAAAACATAGTAGCCAGAAATAATTACTAAGAAATTTTTAATAAGGATATTTTTAGAGCTTAGAGGATGAATAGACCAGAAGATTAATTAAGAATTATGGAAACTTTCATAAAGTGTAGCTGCTTTCATTAAAAAATTGTATCATTCTTGATTTTTTATTTTTGTAATGCTTTTAAAATGTTAAAAAATTAGAAATTTAGGATTCTTTATTTCCATATAGAAAATCAATTCAAATATCATCATTTAGAAATGTAAAATAACTTACTTACACCTATTTGTCAAATAAATAAATAAATATTTCCGATTATTATATTGAATGCGCCTGCTTTTATACTAAAATGAATTACTATTTCTTAAAAAAATTTTATGGAGTAATAAAATTGAAAATATCAATAGATTAAGTATAAGATTAATAAGAATTTTAAAAGGCTCTTCAGAATTTTGATAAATTGTAAAAAATTACATTAATCTTTAAATGTGAAGTTAATATTGATGATTTGATAAAATTTGAGAAGATTTTCTATAAGAATGAAAACATTGCTGTTAAATATGTTTGTCCGAAGTTTAAATAAAGCTCTTGTGATAAAAAATAAAAATTCATTTTATAAGACAATTAATTTTTCAAATGTAAACCCTTCCCCTTCCCATTGAAATATTGTGCCCTCCTCACCCTAAATTATTTTTTCTTAAAATTGAACAATATTTGACTAAAAAGATTATTTTTGATAATTAACTTGATTATAATCAATTTTTATTGATAGATCATCCTAATGTATTTAATTTTTAATCAATCTCTTTTTTACAATCATAAATTAAAATTAACCCATTTTTATTGAATAAAAAATTAAATTAAAAAAATAGTATAAAATCAATCTTTTTGGTTACAATTATAAATATCTTAATTTTCTAGAATAGATAAAAAAAACTTTTATGATACTTGAATAACAAAAACTAAGATAATGGTGTTATATAATAAGGTATATAAACTTAAAATATTTTTGATTGTAAATAGCTATAAATTATTAATTTTTTTAATAATAAAGTATCCATTAAAAAGTATTGATGTAAATTTTATAATTATAAATTTATATTAAAAAAATAATAAGGAATGGGAAGTGTTTTGATAAATGGGTAATGGATTCTCCTTTTAAACAAATTAATATTTCAATTAAAATGAAAGGTATTTACGAATAAAATAAATGAAACAAGAGGAAAAGAAAAATTCAGAAAATATTAATTATGAGTTTGAATTATTGAAAGAATAAGATTTATAAAATATGGAAGAAGAAATAGTAAAGATTATTAATCAACAAAAATATTAAGGAAGGGGGTAATTAATTTGTAAAAATAAATTATATTAAATTTAATTATATTACTTGAAATATTTTATTCAATTGAATATTAAAAATTTTAGGGGATACTTCTTTCTACACAATTTTTTTTATAATAAAAGTTAAATCTTTTATTTAAAAAAATATAGAGTTAAATAAAAATTAATAATGTTTTCAAATAAATGCGATCGATTTTTATATAATTTTTTATTATTTTTAGCAATTATTATAAAAAGTGAAGTAATTAAACTATAATTGCTATATGAGTGATTATTTACCCAAATTTTATCGAGATGACTATGTTTAATTTATGATCTATGTAAAAAAAAGTGTGGCGACAAAGTATTGCCTAAAGATTTTTCAATTAACAAGCAAAAATTCATTCTTTAAATATACAATTTTAATTACAATAAAATTAAAAAAACTAAACAAGTAATGATTGATTGAAATTAGTTTAAACTGTTATTTTTTAAAATAAAAAAATTCTTATTTTCTAATCTCTTTTCTTGCATCCAAATTTTTTATTGATTAAAAAAGTTTTATGAAATAAAAAAAAATAATGATTTAACATATTTATTTTTTTATTTTTTTTAATGATAAATTCTTACTATAGTAAAATATGCAAGATAGTATAGAAACTTTAATTTTATTATTTATTAAAAATTCCAATAATAACTCTTAAATTTATATGTTTTTCAGGGGTGGTGATTAAGCTATTTACTAAATATAAGAATCCAAGAAGAATTATAGTAAAAAAATACAAAAATATTGATGAAAAACAAAAAGATTAACTTATTTGATTAATATTCAAGTAAAGTTAATTAAAAATTAATTGATTGATTTTTGTTTTGAATTTAAGCTACTTTAATAGGAATAAGTAATTCTAATAAATAATAAATTATAAGAGTAAAAAGCCCTTGGATTAAGATTTCTCCAAAAGTCAAAGCATGAAAAATTATGATTAATTTATCTAGCTGTCTCAAGCTCCAGAATTAATTTCCTTAAAGCAATAAATAATAATAATTAGAGTAATTATAAAATAATTTCTAAATGGATTAAAAAAATTTCTTATTTAAACTTATCATATACTATATTAATTATATTTAAAGTTTTGGAAAAATATTTCTAAATGTCTCTTAGAAATATCATCATCTATGCACACTTTGTGTTTGAATTTTCCTTATTAGTAATTATAATGAAATTGTATGTTCACTTCGTTCTACTTAGTCTCAGATTTATATAAAGAACTGCTCATTAATTACGAACTTGTAATCGTACCAACTCTCAATGCAACTGATTGATTGTTTTGTAAATGAATAATATAATTTGCTAATTATTTAATATGGATACTTTAATCAAAATTAAAAATCATTTGAGCTTCAAATGTACCAAAGTATTCTTTATAGTAGCCAATAGCCATTTGAAAAGATGCCTCTGAATCTAAATCAATAATAATTGACTCGAGATTTAGTAGGTATTTTCATTTTGTTTAGTTACTAATAGCAATGCTTTTAAGGAATAATTTGTTAAGTACTTTTTTGTCAAAGTGAATTTTATGGATTTGAGAAAGTTTAGGAAAGAGAGTCTTAAATTTATAGTTGCTATTATTACTGTACTTAAGTTTCAGTGAGTTTTTGAAAAAGTTAAAAAAATTATAATCATTGATTTTACAATTCTCCAATTTTAAATAACCTTAAAATGAATACCCTTCAATGTTTAGGCTTATCCTTTTGCGATAAGGGGATTACTTTTATTGTTGTCTTGTAATATCACAACTCATTTTAAGTTACTCGCTTATATTAGAAATATATATATAAGGTTTTTTTCATTTAATAGGCCATCTGTTACACATTTGAAGTAAATTATTTTTATATTGCTAAATTTGTTTTTTGCCTCAATCATATTAAGAAAATTGATAAATTCAAAATAGACCTAAAGAATACTTATATTTGAAAAAAATAATACGTATATTTGTAGAAAGCTCAAAAATGTAATCTAATTATTGAAAATTTTCCAATTTTTTATGAAATTTAATGCTTAATTTATTATTATTTGATGAGAAATATTTCACATTTTAGCATAATTGCCTTTCTTTTCTGGATATTTTAGATAAATGAGTGATGATTTTATAAAAATTAATGTAGCTAAATATTATTATCTTGCAATTATTGTTTAATTTCATTTTTACAATTTAATTATAAATTAACGAAATTAATATTTTAAAATTCCAGTTATTTTAATATTCAAATTAAAGCGAAATTTATTGATATTAAAAATTCAAAAAATATCTAAAGTTTTTTAGCAATTTACAATTTTATCTATTTATAAAATCTATTCAAATCAGTAATTTAATATTATATAATAAGGCTTAATTGATTTTTATTTCAGATTATATTGTAAATTTATTTTTTTTTTATTTTAAAATAGCTTCTTTTCTATATCTTTAAATTTAATGGAACTATAATTAATATTTAACAATATATTTATATGACTTTCATACTTTAAAAATTATTTCACAGATATTATTGAAAATAAATTAAGTAAAGATATGCTAAATTAGTCGATAAGTAGGATAAGTATAAAATAAATTCTTTAATCTCATTATATATTTGATTTACATTAATAATTAATGTATCTGTTTTTTAAAAAAGGACTATTAAAACAATATAATAAAGATAATAGAATATCGACACTTCGAATCAAACATCAATCAAATATTAATAATTTTAATTGGCAATATTCATTATGCTTGAAAAAAATATTAATTCCAAATATCTTTTTTTTACATTACCATCAATCTTCAATCTGTATCTTTACTTATTTTAGAATAAATCAAAAAAATATTTTTGTTTAAAATATATTCTTTAGTTACAAAGTATATTTTATATTTACCTAATTAAATTATTTAGATTTAATTAGAGACTACTCTTATTTATTACTGATTATATCAATCTTTTATACCTACCAATTGTTATATATAGATTTATTAATCTAAATTTGAATTCTATTAGTTTTTATTTTAATAATTAAATACCATTTTAAATAATAAGGGAACCTCCTCAATGAATTTTTATAAAATAAAATCTTTTTAGAATGGCAAAAATATCTATAGTAAAATATCTTTTTCAGGAGGAGATCGCTAACTATAAAGCTAAATAGCTTTATAGTTAAAATATACTATTGTAATTGAAGATATTATGTTGGTAATATTTTATTTTATTACAATTTAGTTAATTCTTTTAAAATTATTCATTTTTTTTATCCTAATAAATCAATCAAATTAATTTTTATGTTTAAAATTTGTGCTTTTTAAATCTATAATTTTTCAGTTATACTTAATCAAATAAGTTAACAATACGAATTTGAGATAAATTAATAAACTATTATAAATGAATGAAATTTTATTTAATAATGTCAAATAATTTAAGTAATTAACAAAATTATTATTATAATTATAATCATAATTTATTTTTGAATGAAAATTTTACAGTAACATTAGAAAATTAAATTAAAAAATTAAATCAATTACTATAATTAATTGTATAAGATGAGCTAAAGTTTGCTAAGAAAAAAGAGCGGCAAAAACTTAAGATTAATAATTTATTAGTTTTTAACAATGAACAAATGCCTCCTTCATATCTCTAAATTATCAAAAACGGAGAGATAAACTTTGAAAAGTATAAGTTTATATCAAAATGACATAATTAATCGATAGAGCTTAAAGTTAAATTTGTCTGGAAATTAATTAAATGCATATATAAATGAGAAAGACTTCAATTACATTTAAGAATTCACTAATAATTTTACAATTATTTTTAATTAAATAGATTTTGAAATTCCCCTTTTATCCATAACTCGAATTCTTCACTAACTATTTTTTAAATAAAAGCCAATTTATGTAGTAATATAAGTTATGAACTGCGTTTAATTTGAATGTTTAATGGACGTTATAGAGGAAAACTCAAAGCTTTTACCTTTAATTAAAAATTTTAATGTTTATGAAATTTAAATTGATAATACCTCTCTCATCAATTTTAATATTAGCGATTATTGAAAAATTCTAAAAGTTTAGAATTTTTCAATAAAAAATAGTTAAATTGGATGTATTTCTAAACATGATAGTCAGAAATAACTATTAAGAAACTTCTAGCAAAGTTAAACTCTGAATTAAGAAGAAAAATCAATATAGATAATGATTCAATAATATGGTATCATTTCAGAAAAAGCCCTATTGGTATCAATGAAAAATTGCATAATATTTGATTTCTTAATTTTATAATGCTTTTCAAGCGTTTATAAGTTAGAAATTTAAGATTGTATCTTTCCTTTTAGAAAATCAATTGGAATATCATCATTTAGAAATGTAAAATAACTTACTTACACCTATCTGTCAAAAAAATAAATAAATATCTCAGATTATCAGATTGAATGCACCTGCTATAAACTAAAATAAATTACTTTTTCTTAAGAAAGTTCTATGGAGTATGAGGAGTGTTCTTTCTTAAGGGAAAGATTATTTGGTAAATTAATTTTATAAAACATTATTTCTACACATTTAAAAAAAAAGTATTGCATCTGGATGGTTATTTAGATTCTCATCCAATATTTTTAAGTTTCAGATTCATATCTCCATTTTTTCTATGCATACCTGTGATTGGTGGTGTCAAGAACAAAGTATATTTTATGCTATTAATTATTGATTGAATCATGCATTAGATAACTGTAACATATCATTATGTAGTTTAAAATTATAATTATGAAAGCTAACGAAAAAATTAAGTAAAATTTCCTTTAAAAATACTTTTTTTTCTATTTATAAAAAAATTAAATTATTTTTAACGCTTATGTTAAAAGTAGACAGGAAAGTTTATGAAGAATCTAATCTTGAAATCAAAAATCATAGTTCAGAGTCTAAGTGAAAAATTAGAAGAAAAATTCTTATCTAAGTTAATTTTAATAATGTGAAAATAAATAATTCATTTATATTTTGCCCCTTTATGGAGTCACTCCCCTGGAATAATAAAACTTAAATTAACTATAGATAAAATTTAAGAATGGGAAGAATTAAACTTGGCTTTGCTAAATTTTAATAAATTGTAAAAAATTACACTAATCTTTAAATGTGAAGTTAATATTGACGATTTGATAGAATTTGAGAATATTTATTATAAATATGATAAAATTGATGTTAAATATATATGTCCAAAGTTCAAATAAAGCTTTGATATTGTAGAAATACATTTGAATTTGGAAAATTAATTATAATTAAATTAATAATAAATCAAAATCGTGGCAGTTAAAGTTGGCCAATTTAAACGATCTAGGGCTAATTCGATAGAGAATTAAAAATTAGCTAGACTTTACTATTGGCGGTACTATTTTATCGCATCTGTGGAGTGAGTCTACTCGACTTTAATATGAGGGTATAATTTAATAAATTTAATGCGTTTAATTAAAATGAAGTTAACTCAATCTAGGGATGTGATAAAATAGTACCGCCAATAGTTAAGTCCAATTATTTTTGAATTCTCTATCGAATGAGCCCTAGATCGTTTAAATTGGCCAACTTTAACTGCTACGATTTTGATTTATTATTAATTTAATTATAATTAATTTTCCAAATTCAAATGTATTTCTACAATAATAAAAAATTAGAATTTAATTAAGATAATTAATTACATCAACCGAGATCCCCTCCCCTTAAAACAAAATTACCTCTCATTGCTAAAAAATAACTTTTCTATTTGGGGAAATCTCAGTTATTTATTCTATCATATAAAATTAATAGAATATTATATCATAGATCTTACTATAGATTTAAAATTTTTATTAATCTATTTGCTACTTTCATATATCATTTACAAGTTATGTATTTATAAAAATGAAAGTTTAAAGTAAAATCTTTTCTGCCTCAATTTATTAAACAGATCAATTTTCAATTATGAAAGAATAAATTTATTTTAATTCATTAATAAAATTAATTTAATGCTAAAAATGAAAATTTATACTAGTTTTATTTGTTTATATTATTTATTAAATGTGATACAAAAATATAAAAATCCAAGAATATTGATAAAAAGAGTTGATTTTCATATATAATATTCTATTTTTTATTTATCTAAATTTTTCATTAAAAAATAATAAATGATTTATAAAAAATGAATTGATCAATATCTAAATTTGAAATAGATTAAAACAACTTCATTACTGTGATATATTAATAGTAAATTGAACTTTAAAATCTCTAAAAAAACTAATATCTCAACTAATTATATAAGAAAATAGACTGATTATTGGTGATATATTCTTAAAGTTTATCTGATATAATTCTCTTGATATAATTTCTATTATTCCAATTGTTAAAAGTCTGAGTTCGATAAGTAAAAAATATATAATTTTTTTAATTATCATTTTTCCTTTGTTTAAGTTCAATCTTCATGCATTCTATATATACCGAAGGGAAATTCGAATTAATCAGTTCTTCAAAAATTTAATGAAATATATTTTGTGCAAACCTGTTGATGATCAAGGAATGAGAGAATGTTGAATTGTGTCATAGTTAACTCATGTTATTATTTAATGAATAATTTCTATATAATTATTGCTATACTTTGACTGAGGTCTATTAAAAGATATTTGTATTATGGTCACTTTTCTTACAATTTTTATTTTTGAGAGGTTGATGTTTGATATATTATTTATCAATATATTACATTATGGAAAAAAGGATTCCCAAAAGAGGAAAATATATAGAGATAGGGAGGGGTTATTTGTAAATTAGGGATGGGAATTTCTCTTATTGACTTATTAATATTATAATATAAACTAAAAATATTTACTCATGAAATAAATAAACATCGATAAAAACTAAAATTAAAAAAGAATTGATTATGAATTTTAATTATTGAATTAGTATGATTTATAAGATGTGGAAGATGACAATGAATAGATTAATAAGTAACAAAAATATAAAGGGGAGGGGGATGTTTAAATTTTATTATAGATTTTTTAATTAAAATATAAGTATTTAAAATGATTAATTATTAATTTGTGATATTTTTAAATAAAAAATGAAATTTCATTTTTCTTATTCCCATTTCTAAATAATTTAAAAACTATACAAAATACATAAAATTATTTTTTTCTGATCCCAATTTTTTCATTTGATATGTTTTATTCTAGACTAACGCTTAAAATAACTGAAAATTACTATTTATTACGAACTATCAAATTAAATAAGGAATTTAGAAGTGAATAATTTCAGTTTTTAATTCTAAAATAATATTAATTATTAAGATTTTAAATTTATGATTTTTATCGTACCAAATAATTTTTTAAGAAATGGTAATTTAGTTATTATCCAAATATTAGAATCCTAGAAGAATTGTAATAAGAAAATATAAAAATATTGATGTATTATAAAAAGAACAAGTAAATTGATGAATATGATTAGCTTATTTTATTTTAAAAGCAATATATTTGAGACTTAACAAGCGTATATATATATTTATATAAATAATCTTACTTATAAATAATTTTAAAAGTTAATTACAAATATTTATAATTTTCTTAATAAAATTTCATTTTATTCACTATAAAATATTAGTTAATACTTAGAATACACAATAATAAATTTTAATTTTTATTCAAAATTTTATATAATATTAACAATAATTTTAATCTTTGAGGAATGAAATAATTAGGAGTAAATTTGCTCTAACCGACATACCTCGAATGAAGTTAATGTAAGATATATAAATTTTCAACAAAACATTATTCAAAATTTTTAATAATATGCTATAAAGAAAGTCTTTTAAAACTTGAGTATTAGATCTATTCTTAAAGGATTTTGTGCAAGAAATGTCGACGAATGTATTGAAATAAGTAAAATTACTGAAATAAAAGAAATTCAGAATTGAATAGATTCGCCTGATTAAAAAATCAAGTAAAAATGAATCTTATAAGGTGAGGAGGAGGTGTAAAAGGTGAAGAGGAGTTGAGGAGGGACGTAAGGGAGGGATTTAAATTTAGGATGGAGAAGTGGGTGTAGAGGGGAATATAGGTTAGAACATATATTTTATAATTTTTTATATTTAAATGTTAAATAATAAATTAAATAAAATGCTTAAAATAGATTAATATTTTAATATTAATATTGCAAAATATAAATATTTTCCTATAAAATTACTAGATAAACGCTTATACTTTATTAAGATAGTCATAGTTATATTGTTGAAAAAAGTTTATATGTAAAATATTTGCATTTTTTTAATTTATTTAATATAAATAGGTCAAGAAAACAGTTTTAAAAAATCTACATTTAATTTCTCTAATTAAAAATTTATAGATTTTATAAGAAAATTTATTTGTATCAATATAAATATTAAAGTAATTAAATTAAAACTCACAAAGTTTTATAAATAATTTAATTAGTTTCAAATACACCATGAACTAAATTAATTATACTTGAGTTTTTGGAAAAATACATCTATATGTTTCTATGAAATATCATCATGTATGCACATTTTGTGTTAAAATTTTCCTTGCTAGCAATTATAATGAAATTTTATGTTCACTTCACTCTTTTATTTACTCTCAAACTTGTTTAAAGATAGGCTTATTAATTCGGTGCTGATAATTGTTGGGACTCTCAAATTAATTGATTGATTACTATCGAGATGAACTAAAAATCGTTCTAATTGTTTGATATGCACAGATTAAATGAAATTAAAAATCATTTGAGTTCCTATTTTTATAAAGAAATATTTATAACTCCTCATTGCCAATTCAAAAGATGCCTCTGAATCTAAATCTATAATAATTGACTCAAGATTTAATAAGTATTTGCATTTTATTTCGCCATAATGAGCTATGCTTTTAAAACATTTTTTGTTGGCAACTTTATTGTCAAAATGAAATTTATTTATTTGAGGGAGTTTAGGAAAAAGAGTTTCAAATTTATAGCTGCTATTATTACTGTACTTAAGTTTCAGTGAGTTCTTGAAAAAGTTAAAAAAGCTATAATCATTGATTTTACAATGGTCCAATTATAAATAACCTGAAAATGAATACCCTTAAAAATATGGGCCAATCTTATTTCGATATGATTACTACTTTTTTTGTTGTCTTATAATTTCACAATTCTATTTAAGTTCTTCGTTTATTTTAGAAAAATTTTTAAGCTTCTTTTCATTTATTAGGCAATCTGCGACACAATTATAAAAATGAATAACTTTTATATTGCTAAATTTGTTTTTAGCTTCAATCATATCTAAAAAATTGAAAAATTCAATATATTTCAAAGGAATACTTATGCTTGAGAAAATAATTCGTATGTTTGTAGAAAGCTCGAAAATATATTATAATTATTTAAAGTTTTCCAATTCCTTATGAAATTTAATGCTTAGTTGATTATAATTTTATGTGAAATATTTAACATTTTAACATAATTGTCTTTCTTTTCTGGATATCTTTGATAAATGAGTGGCTATTTTATTAAAATTAATGTAGCTAAATATTATTGTCTTGCAATTATTATTTAATTTCATTTTACAATTTAATTATTAATTAACGAAATTAATATAAATATTTTCCTCACTTGTCGATACAATATTCAAATTAATGGATAAATTAAAAAAAAATTAAATTAATCAATGTTTATATTTGTATTATTTTTAACTAAAAACTTTTACTAATTCTCAATTTTTATTTATAGAATTGACATAGGGAAGCAACAATTATAATATTGATTTTTTTAAGTTTCTTTCTTTAGTAAAAACTGTAAATTTAGAAATTAACCTAATTTTGTGCATTCTATATAATACTCTTGCTATAACTGATTAATTTTGATCTAGTAAACAAACTAAGGGATATATTTATTGATGTGATAAAAAAATAAATTCAAATATTTATTAAATATTTTTAATTTAAAGCGAGCATATAATAAGTCAATCTTCATAAAAATTTTTGATAAAATAGTACAAAAATAGAAAGGCATTTAAAACGAAATAAATTAACTAAAATGATATCATTATTGAATAAAAATAGAGATAGGGAAGTTTCCTGTAACAAACATTCAAATTTATATTATTTGCCTATAAAAATGTTAAAATTATATGAATCCCAATTTTAATTCGAATTTTCATATTTTAAACATTTTTATATTTTAAATAATTTTCAAAGTTTACATTTATTCATAGTCTAATTATCATTTAGAAACAATACTAATTTAATTGTTTATAATCAATAACTATTGTAATTTTAATTAAATTTGAGATCTTTACCAAAGTAGAAATGACATTCTATGCTAGATCATAAATAATAAGCTCATAATTAATGATAAAAAATTTGAGAAATATATAAATACTACTTTGAATGAGAGAAGAAACTCCCCCAAATTGGGTTCATAAATAATTTTGGGGCAGGAAACTTTCCCCTGTCAGAATTTATTATATCAGTATTATCTATATTTTTCTTCAATTATTATTTACCCCATTTTATTAATACATATAAATGAAATATTACAAAATAAGTTTAGACAAATTAATATTTAGTTTAAATTCTAGCCTACTCTATGTCCATTTTAATCAAATTTATAAATAATAAATAAATATTTTAAAAAGATTAATATTCTATCAGCAATAAATTTAAATTATATTTTTGTAGAATTTGCCAATTATAAAGTACATTTTTAAGTTTTATAATATTAATCATTAAAAAATTAATAAAAATAAAAATAATTAGCATCAATTATAATTATAATTTTAAATTATATGAAAATCCTTCATTAGCTTTAGAAGCATATATTTTAAAATTAAGTCAAGTTTTACAATGAATTATTAAAACTGGGCTAAAGTTTAAACTTGCTAAGATAAAAGAATGGTAAAAATTTAAGATTAATTATTTACTAGTTTTTAGAAATGGAAAAATGCTTCCTTCATATCTCTAAATTATCAAAAACAGAGAGATAAACTTTGAAAAGTTTAAAATAATATCAAAAGAAAATAATAAAATCACAAAGTTTGAAGATTAACATATCTTAAAATTGATTGAATAGTTATGCCTTTGTAGGATAATTAAATTACATTTTAAAATTAACAAATAATTTTACTTTTTTATTAAGTAATATTGACATTAAATCCAATCTCAAATTTATAATAAAATTCTTATACACATTTGTTTATTAGCAAACTCCAATTTACGTGGTACTTATCTTACAGAATTGTAATTTTTGTGAGTATTTGATGAATGTTATTAAGGAGGATTCAAATTATTACACATTGAGTAAATATTTGCATATTTATGAAATGTATTTTGATCAGACACCCTTAATCGATTTTGATATACAATAGTTTTCAAAAAATTTTTAATTACAGGAACTTTCTTTATAAAATTGTCAATAGGATCCATTTCAAAACATGCTAGTCAGAAACAACTCCTAAGGAATTTCTAGTAAGATTTAATTTAAAATTAACAAGATGAAAAGATTAAATAATAAATTTCTTTTTATAGTAAAAATTCGGATAAAATTTAATTGCTCTCATTAAAGAATTGCATAATTTTTGATTTTCTATTTTTATAATGCTTTTCAAGCGTTTAAAAATTATAAATTGATGATTGTATATTTCCTTATAGAAGATCAATTAAAATTGAGTCTTTTAAAAATGTGAAAAAGCTGACTTATACATATTTTTCAAAAGAGTAATTAAATTTATCTGATATTAAAATAGAATGCAGTTGCTATTAAAATAAAATTAATTTCAGTTTCTTAAGAAAATTCATAGGCATTTAATAACTTAAAATATCAATAAATTCAGATCAAAATTAAATTGAATTGAGTTAAAATTTGATTAATTTTACTTAAATGCAAAAGATCACGATGATTATGAAATATGAAGTAAGTGTTGATGATTTGACTAAATTTGAGAAGAACTACAAATAAAAGAGCTTAATAATTAAATATATATGCCCAAAATTCAAATAAATATTTAATAAAAGAGCAACTAAGTTTCCTATTTTGTAAGATAATAAAAGTATGAAATTGAGCAAGCAGTATCTACGCATGAGATAATTTTAGAAAGATGAAAATTATATAGTAGAAGGAATTGGCTATGAATTTGAATTATTGTAATTACAAGATTTATTGCAAATACAAAATTAAGTTGACGCATTAGAATAAAATATTGGCAGGATCATTTAAAATTTAGAATATAATAGGGGGAGGACTCGAAAATAAGATCATAAATAAAAATTTTTAAACTAATAATTTTTTTTTACAAAATATTAAATTTTATACATAAAGAAAAATTATAAATAACTAACCAAAAATATAAAATTAGATTTTATTAATATTATTTAACAATTTATAATTTAATATTTATAATATTGATTGTAAGAATTTATACATTTAATTAGCCTTATAAAATCCCATATATCAATTAAGAAGCTAAAATTGGAGTTAAGATCATTTAGTTTATAAATTAATTACCATAAATGGAGAATAGTTTTAATATTTTGGCTAATAATTAATACTATTGGTTCAACTAATTGTCCATATTATAATTCAATCAAGTTTTTCAATTATATATTATCTTATTTAGATTAATTTTAGGCATTAATATTTAATTTTTATTAAATTTTTCATAACTCCAGAAATCACTTCTTAATTCGCATATGGGGGTTTTAATAAAAGGTAAGAAAAATTATTTTTAAGTCATTATTTAAAATAATTTATTTTAAGTAGTAGTAGTAAAATGAACATTACTCAATATAAGAATCCTAGAAAGATTTTAATTAAAAATTATAATAAAATTGAAATAAATAATTAAGATTAATTATAGTGAAATTTAATTCCACATTATAATTATTCCTAGTAAAACATATTATTATCTTTTTAAGAATAAACACGAATAAGCAATCATTATTTATGAATTAAAATGTTCTTATAATTTTTAAAATGCTTGCTATAAAACTTTAAATAATATTTAGATGATATTGCCTTTTCCAATAACATTCAATTAATTAGTTTTTTATCAATTATATGTCTTCAAAGTTATTAATTTTAAATAGAAATTAATTGTAAAATTTTAATTGCAATTTCAATTAAAATTTTCAATATTCTATTATAAATCAGATTTTTCAAAGAATCTAAAAATTAAGATGAATTTTGAATCAATTATGAATAATATGCTTTATTTAAGATACTCTTATTATCAATATAAAAAATTAAAACATGTAAAATCTCAAATTTGTATTCATCAATAAATTCAATTAAATAGTGGATAAATAGCTTATTTAAGTTGCGTAACTAAATGAAGAATGAACATTTAGTAGAAGCATTTATTTTAATATTTTTAGGAGACTACCATATTATATTTAAGGACTTTAAACCCCAAACACAAACAAATTCAAAAAAAATCAAAGCACTTATAAACGTTTTTAAGGGGTTTTGGGGTATTATAAATATTATATATTTTATCATCCTTATTTATCATCATCGATTTATTTTTTACTTAAATATAGTTAAAAATCAGTTTTAAGAGCAAATAAAAGATTATACTTAATAAAAATTTCTGAATTTAAACTAAAATAATTTGTACACTTTAATATTTGTTGTATTACGAACTTAATTTATTTTCTTGCATTTATATTATTAGTAAATTTTTCACCATTAATCCATAATTTATTATCAACAACATAAAATTTAATAATTAAAAAAAGTAACTAAAAATAATAATAAAATTAAAATATTATAAATGAAAATATTCTGCCCTCAACCCTGCTTGAATTATTTGAACGATATATCTATATGTTTCTAAAATTTATGATCATCAATACTGACTTTGTGACCGTACTTTCCCTGTTAGCAATTAAATTAAAATTGTATGTTCACTTCACTCTTCTTTTTTGTGGTAATATTAAATTAAGACTTGTTAATTTTTTCAGAGCTTATAATAGTGTGGGCTCTCAATTTAACAGATTGATTATTTTGTAAATGATGTATTAAATTTGCCAATCTTGCGATATTTACTCCTGAAATAATAGTAATAATCATTTGAACTCCCATGTAATCTAAGTAATATTTTAAATCTCACATTATTATTATAAATGACTCATCTGAACATATATCTATTTTAATAATTTTGAGATTTTATTAAAAATTGCTCTTAATATCAGTACTTTTCATTATATTATTTTAAAAATATTAGCTTGCCTAGTCCATATCAAAATGAATCTTCTTAACTTTAGGCAGGTTCGAGAATATTTTTACAAACTAATACTTATCATTCATTTTTAATTTAATTTATGATGAGTTCCTGAGAAAGCTAAGAAAATTAGGATCCCTTATCTTACATTATTCCACTTTTAAGAAACCTTAAAATGAATACCCTTAAAAAAATGGGCCTATCTAATTTCGATATGATTGCTACTTTTTTTGTTGTCTAATAATTTCACAGCTCTATTTAAATTCTTCGCTTATTGAAGAATATATTTTTAAAGTCTTGTCACTTTATAGGCAATCTATTATACAGCTGTAAAAGTATATTTCTTTTATATTGCTGAATTTGTTTTTAGCATCAATAATATTTAAAAAGCTGTGAAATTCATTATAGACTAAAGGTATACTTATGTTTGAAAATTTAATTCGAATATTTTTAGAAAGTTCAAAAATATAATCTAATTATTGATAATTTCCTAATTTTTTTTCAAATTTAATGCTTAATTGATTATTATTTGATGAGTAATATTTCACATTTTAACATAGTTGTCTATCTATTTTAGATATCTTAGATAAATGAGTGGCGATTTTATTAAAATTAATGAAGCTAAATATCATGGTCTTGCAATTATTATTTAATTTCATTTTACAATTTAAAAATAATAAATTAGAGAATTATTATATATCCCACACAAATTTTCTCAATATTCATATTAATGGAGAACTATAAAGAAATTTATTCGCATTATGAATTATTCTAACATAAATTTCTTGAATAATTTTCTCTTTTATTAAAAGTTAAAAATCCTTAAATCAATATGAAATTTTTTATAAAAATTTAAATAAATTGAATTATATAATATATTTAAAATTTTATAGCTATAAAAATATTAATACTGCTTAAATTTTATACAAAAATATAATATGTTTATAAGTATACTGTTTTAATTTTAATAATATCTTTTTTTTTAAATAAAATTATATGGGTGCGGCTTCAAAATTTAGAGATTAATTTTAATTAAATTTTTTTAATATATCATTTTCTAAAACATATAAAAAATATTTAAATATTTTAATACTTAAATAATTTATTTTCAATATATTTTGATAAACTTATCCTTACAAGGTTGTATTTAAAGTAAAATAATTATAATGTTCTTACTCACAAATTTTTTTATTATTAATTCATAAATATTTAGATATTAATTATTTATCACAGTAAATAAACTAATTTTTCTATAGAACAATAACAAATACAATATTTAACTCATATAAACTATATTTCTATTTAATTAATGTCTTTAAATAATATAATAAATTAAATTTCAAGTAAAAAAAAAATCAAAAATTATAATTAAGGTAATTAATTGCTGTCTTCTCCAGTTATTTGATATTTTGAGTAATAATTTAATTTTAATTGAGAGTAATGCTTTCTTATGTATCCTCAGTTAGACAAGTCTCATCCATTTCAATTTACTATTAGAATTCATACTTAGATTAGTCATTCTATTTATGTTAGTATAGTTTCATACTTTCATTTTCACAAACATGATTAAGAATTTACTTTCTTTTCATTGAAGTATTACAATTATTACAGAATTCAATAAATTCCTCACACTCATTTTGGAAATGTACTAACAAATCTTTTGCAGTATATTTCATTCTATGAATTTAAGATGGTTTGCATAATAGTGGGCATTTTATAAATCTGTACATGCATCCCTTGCTCATATGTTCAACATATTCATTAGCAGAATAAATTATTTGCTTTGGTTCTGGGTTGTCAATTAGCCATTTATTATTGTTATTGTTAAGCATTTTTATAGATTTATAGCCTGCTAAAATTTTTTGAAAGCATTAACATGTGAAAGCAAGTTAGCAAAATTTTAATGAGAAATCTTTTACTCTAATACCAAATGATTCTTGAAGATTGTCGAAAGTATAGCATCGTCTACAGCATTTATAACAAGAAATACATATTTAGCAATAAAATATCTCGCACAATTAGCATTTCATTGGCTGATTACAAATGCACTCACAAATTTAGCATATAAACTTTTCAATTAAGTTGCTAGGTATTTATTTTTGAAAGTATTACAATTTATACTGTATAGTTTTATCTTTATGGTCTTAAGTAATTAAATCTGCAGGGTTAATGTGAACTTGTTCATAGCTTTAACGACGCATTATCTCTTCATAAAGTTTCATAGTATATTATTATAATTGCTCTTATTTCATTTTAAATATTAAATTATAAGACAAAATAAGGGAATATATGTAATTCAAATCTCACCTATAATTTGAAAGTTCAAATTGCTCATTAAAACTTTACATTATTTATGATTTTCTGTTTAATAGATTTTAAGAATATATTTTTTAAAACTGTAATTTTTACTTGAAAGTTCAAAATCAATACAAGGCTAGTTGATATAATTCTTAATTAATTTTCATTTATTTATACAAATATTCTAAATTTAATAACAGTTAATTTATTTTAAAAAAAACTTTTATAATAATTATTTGTTTTTTAAATAATAAAATTACAAGATTAATCATTAATTTCTGACAATTATACAAAAAATTAAATGTAGTTCAATTATAATTTATGATTATATAAAGAAAAACGAGATTGTAAGATATTTGATGAAATCTAAATCTCTTTAGAATATGGAAAATAAAAGATAAAAATTATATAAATTAATTAATCAGTGTTCTTACATTTCTTAATTGAAATAATATAAGTGTACCAATAAAACATTTTATCTCAACAGAATTGACAAATCAAAAGATTCTTTTAATTTAGCTTTTGAATCAGAGTGCTCTTTGATTTATATAAATTATGCAAATGAAGCATTATATTTAAAATGCAAATTCTAACAAACCTAAGTATAAAGTAATATCACAATTGTAAAATAAAATTCAAAAAAAAATTGAATTATTTTATTTATTAAATGAATACAAATCTAATAAAGTTGACTACATTCTTGCATTTTGTCAGAAACATATCTAAGCAAATGAACCATAATATGTGAATTTTTTTTTTTGAATTAGAGAAATTAAATAAAAGAGATTAAAATTTAATTAGAGATCTCTAATATATTAAACATTCTCAACTAAAGGTAATCATTAATACTTACTATCAATTTATATCAAATAGGGACCCACCTTAAAGATGAGGATAGAAATTCTTTTTTTTTAGAAATTTTTCTATCTTTTTTTTTCCTATTATTTTTTCAAAAACCTATTAGGGCCAGTTTGTGAAAATTTTTTACATCAGAAATGTATGCATTCGGGGACCGACTGAAAGGTTTTCCTATATGTGATTCCCAAAAAATTTTTTTTTCTTGCTCCATTAGTTCACTGGTCCTGACCCCCCTCGTTGCTCGCTTCGCTCGCAATTGATAGTAAGTATTAATTGAACCATAATATTATTAAATGATAGATTAAATTATGCTTTAAAAGGATAAATAATTATTATTAATAAAAAAAATTAATGACTCATAAAAAATAAGTAGGAATAATTATATATAAAATAAAATTTAATTATAAAAAACAATATCCATATTTAATAGATGTTATTATCTATCTTGTAAATGAAGTTCTTCGATATTAAAAGTTTTGTAACATTATAAAAATTAATACTAATTTAATGAAAATTTCATTAAAACTATGATAATTTGTATATTTCAATAATATTTCTCTTCAAATTAATCAAGAATTATATTTTAATCCCTTTATTTTCTTAATTCGTACTTCTATAATTCTTTTTGTAGATTTTTCAAAAATGCTAACTTTATGCTTGTACTTTCCTTGAAAACAATTATAATAAAATTTTAAGTCTATCCTATCATCTTCTTCATTAATTAACGTGTTTGCTCTTAACTTTAATTATTCATTGTACTCCATATATTAGAAGCAATTTATTATGCTTTTGGCATAAACTTTTGCAACACATTTATTAAAAATAAGTTACACTCCAATTTTATCAAAATTAATTTTTTAATTCATGAATTCCATTTCAAAAGAAACTTCTGAGTTTATGTCTAAAATGAAAATCTTGAGATTTTTCAAATATTTGAAATATCTATTAAATATTTGTAAATACTTTAAAAAGCAAATTTATTTTGAAATCCGTTATCAAAGTGAATTTTTTCAACTAATGAGAGCTTAGAAAATAGATTAGCAAGAGGTTTGTCACAGGAATTCTAGTAGAATTAGACTTTCTTACAATTCTAGAAAAAGTTAAAAAAGTTGTTATTCATCAATCCACAACTCTCCGCTATCAAACAACCTTGGAATGAAAATCCTTTGTCATAAAAAACACTTTTTTTGCTATGAAATTTCTTTGTAATTACAATCTTATCTTTCATCTTTGCTTTATAAAGTATTCCATTTTTACTTCTTTAAAATTCTAGGGCAATCTATTTCACAATTGTTAAATTAGATTACCTTTATATTATTAAATTAAGTATTTTTCTCTATTAACTCAAGAAATTTGAGTAGTTCCAAATAATACTATTCAATATCAATATTAGTGAAAACAATTCATGTGTTTTATGATAAACATATTAAATACTCAAGAATTTTCGTAATTTTCAATTCTTCTATTTCTTAATTGAAATATAGGCAGAATTAATTTGAAATGTCTGTGTGATAAGTAATGTTTTTACATAATTCTCGATCTTTTTTCGAAATCTTTGATATATGAGTTGCAATATTGTTATAGCTTAAATAGCTAAAGATTAAAATCTTGCAGTTATTACTAGTAAGTTTCATTTTTATAAATTAAAATGAGAACAACTAATATATATTTTTATTTTTAACGATTAAATATTTAAACTAATTGAATAATATTATGGGTAATTTATAATTTGGAGGGAAAATAAAAATTAAAAAATTTTTAGATATTAATTAAATTTTTATCGAGAATTTAATTGTACAATTTTACATTATTTATCTTTTTCTAAATTATTAATATTTATTACATTCTCATTTCAAAATTAAATATATTTTGAACAATTTATTTAATTTGAAAATGTATGTTATATATTAATAATATAAATTTAAATTATTAATTAAAAAAAGTATAAAAAGAAGGAAGGTAGTTAGACAAAATATGATTCTAAAAATAATATTCAAGGGTAATTAAGAGGTCTAATTTTTTGTGAGAATTAGGAAAAAATAAAGTATAAAATTAATTGAGAAGCAACTAAGGTAGAAAATTAAGACTTTTAATTTTATTCCTATTTATTAATAAATAAAAATATATTAGTCATATCAAAAGTATTCTTTTCTGCAAGAATTATATTTTTCTAGGTTGGAAACAGAGTTAAATTTAATTGATAAATGAACAATGATCAAACATTCAAATAAATATGAAAAACTTGGAATTTTTTCAGTTTTACATTATTAAATTAGAAAGTTAAAGATCTAACCTACTAATTTAATCACGAGTCAAGTATGCAAGCTTCCAACCTAAAAGTGGTAAATTGGAACATGAGATGCTCTTCGCTAGACTCGTTGATCTTCCTGGAGAAGGTTATCTCCTAAACTGATCCTGATATCATCACTCTTTAAGAAACTAGACATTCCAAGATCTTCTTCCCCAACTATGACTGCTATCACTCTAGAACAAAGATCAAAGATGGTATCCATGGCACCTGCACTCTTATCAGGAAAGGACTCTCAAGAGTCTCACAACTGGCTTGTGAAATCCCTTTATCCGTAACACTAGATCTGCTAGACCTAGAAATAAAGGTTGTCAATCTCTACATCTCATCCCAGTTCCAATCTCACAAAAGTTACTTTGAAGATTGGTTGTCTACTCATTCCTAAGACCCTTCCTATTTAATAACCGGTGACCTTAATTACGTGGCTTAATCCTTACCTAATACCTATTTAGTAACTAGACCGGACTCCAACTCTAACATAGACTATATCTACCACTCTAACCTACAAGTGAATAAGTAATACTAACTACTATCTACTTCAGATCACATGCTACTATACAAAGAGTTTGAATTTAACTATGACAGTCCAGTTGAGCTCAAAATCACAAAAGCTCAGGTAAACGCACTCCTCAAAGAAGACTCAGCCTGGTATGGCGGACAACAAATATAACCTAAACCTACCAAAATCATCTAAGCTAAGTCACACTTTCTCTCTGCTGCTAACAAGATTAAACAACTCTGGTTCGAAGGCAACCTTAAAGACGCCAACAGAGTCATACAGAGAAGTATCGGAGCCGCTAAAGGAAAAATAGTCCAACAAATCGAAAATTTCTCACTTTCAGACAGTGTCATTGCTGCTAAGCAGTACATCGGAATTCAAGGTTCTGGCCAGTTTATACCGGCCTTCAAGAATTCTGGTCTCTAAGACCAAGATCAATATACCTAATCGGAGATAGGATCAGTATACTGGAAGTATACTAAGAGACATAAACTTTTACCAGACATCCTAAGAAACGCTCCAACAGATAAAGCTCTTGGCCCTGACAACATAAGTGATTAATGGATCAGAAAACAAGATAGAGCTCTACCAGCACTCTAAACCATTGAGAATTGGGTGAACAATTAGCTAAAATATGATAATTTTGGTGAATAAATTGATTAATCAAGATTACACATGTTTAATTTTAAATATTAATTTAAATATATATTTTTAGGGTACTTTACCGCAGATTTTTATGTATAATCATGTTTTGCGGTAGAGTACCCTTATTATATTAATTAAAATAAATAAATTAAATCAAATACAGCATTACTTTTAATAGAAAATACATGCAATAAAAACGTGATATATAACTGGGCGAATAAAATAATTATTTACTATAAAAAATAAAAAATCTTGAAATTAACTTCCCTGATGAAGTAATAAAATCTAATTTATAATTTTAAAATATATTTATTAATTATTGCATGTATTTTCTATTAAAAGTAATGCTGTATTTGATTTTATTTATTTATTTTAATTAATATAATTAGGGTACTCTACCGCAAAACAGGATTGTACATAAAAATCTGCGGTAGAGTGCCTAAAAATATATATTTAAATTAATATTTAAAATTAAACATGTGTAATCTTGATTAATCAATTTATTCACCAAAATTATCATATTTTAGCTAAATAACTAAGTAGTACCCCTTTGGGTCAATGACGCAAACCTAATGCTACTCTCAAAAACAGACTCTATCAACCCTCCAATCAACAAGACCAGACAAATAGCTATGACCTCAATTTTGAGGAAAATGATGGAAGCTTCCTGGTCCAGACTCTACTCATACAAACTCTGGTTAACTGTTGCTAAGGAACAGATAGGCTTTAGGCCTGGCGAATAAATGGGAAAACACACAACTGAACTCATTAACATTATTAAACAATAATAATACAAACAACTTTGGTTCGTCGACATTGCATCTGCATTCCCCTCAGTACCTATGACAATCTAATTGGAGGAACTAGAAAGAAGGAGCTAATTAATCAACGAAATTACGCTTAAAGTATCTCATGAACCACCAGATCCTGGATCTCAGTGAGGACCTAACAAAAAGGACCTAGTCCTTTCATAATTGAATATGCTCAGGGGGGCTTGACCCCTCGATGCGAGTTAATTATTATTATTATTATTATTATTATTATTTTTTCAGTTCATTTATTAAATGAGTACACAATTAAATTAACAAACATCCAATATAAAAATAGCTTTAAAATGTAGATTTTAAAGATATTAAAAAGTTTTTTAATTATATTCAAACAAAACAACGAATGAGGTTTTAAGTGATAATATTTGAAGGAATTTTTTTTAATTTAGTTGGGAAAAGAAAATAAATGTGAGAAAAAAATCAAAAATTTTAAGTTTATAAATAATAAAGAGTTTTATTAATCTTCATTGAATAATATAAAATCTAGATACGCTCACGAGGTTTTTTAAACTTAATGATTTTCATCTAGAATTCTTGGTATCAGTGATATAGAAATATAGAAGTTATTATTAGAAATTAAAGAGCAAACAAATTTAATTCTTGCAGGCATAATCAAGGATGCTGGTTAAGAGACTTAAGCTAATTACTCTAGCAAGAAAGAATGTTATTTTATGTTACTTGAAGAAAAACTTGACTTAATTATCTAAAGAGTAATTGTATTAAAAATCTCAGCACAAAGAGAGGATAATTAGCTTACAAGAGTGACAAGAAAGGTAGAGTTATTAAAATAAATGTTTCAGAATTATTTATTGAATTTAAGTTGCGTATGAATTTTTTTCTAAATATCTGCCTTTTCATTTACTCTTCTTTTAAAACTTCAAACCTTAGTCTATGTTAATATTTTCTGCCGTCTAAATATTTGAATAAAGTCTCTTATAAATTCATACTTTGTTTGCAAAATTCTTTATTTGTGAAGCTTGAACTATTCTTTCATGAAGATGATGCCAACTCCAGATTTTTCAAAAGATTTAAGCTTAATTCCTTACTTTATATGGCTACTGCTGCTTTTAAACCAGCTCTCATATTAATTTTAGTCTTAATTGTTCTTTTTTTCCTTGAGTGAGCTGTACCGTTTTTTATGAGATTATCGAATATTTTTTTTTAGAAATCAGCTTTATTTGTTAACGTATAACAAGAAATAGTTGTTTTCATGCCGAATGCCTTTCTTAGCAGGCGGATACTACTAAAACTCAGGGATTAATTTCATCATAATATTATTAAGCAACTGAGATTTCTAGATACTAGTAATCTCTAAAGACTTTAGTTTTTTAATTTTAATTTAATTATGGATTTTGTCAAAAGGATACTTCATTCTAGATAAAACATATTAATAATACAATCCTAACATATTCATTTTACAAATTTAAGTACTTACAAACCTCAATAAGTTTTAGGTTGGTTTTTTATACAATAAGTTCAAATGTAATATAGTTTGAGGTTATGTTGAATTTATAAATGTTTAAAGATTGAGAATAAAATTAAAAAACTTTTAGAATTATAGAACCAATAATGTATTTCAAATTTTAGTTTACTAGTAAATCTAAACTTAATTTTAAGCAAATTTTTTGAAGTTTAGCGAATAGTATAAATAAAGTTGGCTTCCTAATTTTAAAGAATGAATGCTCGATATCTTTATTAACAAATATTGGAAAAATTTAAATGTTTCTTTACATGAAGATGAATTTTAAAAAACATTGAGATGTTTAGGTTTGATATCTCTTACAAAATCAATAAAACTAATTGAATCTAATAATATAAAAGATATTTTATATTTATTGTTTCTTAGAAAAATAATTGGTCAAGTAATTTATTTACAATAATTAAGATATATTTAAAATCAATAATATTTAATATATGAATTAATATTCTATGTAAAATTTAGAATTTTTAGATATAAAAAAGTAAAAATATATCTTTTATAATTTCAATAAAAATAATTGTTATAATTCACTAGCTAAATTTAAATATATATTATGATAATTTCAAAGTGAGCAATAATAATCTTCAGTAAACTTCACTTATTTGAATCTCACTTCTAAAATCTTTTGAGTTTCCTTCTCAATAATGATGACTCTGTGTCTGTATTTTCCTTGAAACTAATTATAATCAAACTTTAAATTAATGCTTTCTTTTTCTGAATTTAAAATGGTTCGTACTTTCAATATAACTTAATGATTGACTTTCAAATGGTCTAAGTATTTCCTTAGATTTTATATGGTAATTTCTTCGACGACTAAATTTAAAATAAATTGCATTTTATATTGTAAAATAGATTTATATTTTAAATTCTATAATGCTTTTACAAAAGATGTTTCTGATTATATATCCAATATCAAAGTCTTTGAATCATTTTGTAATGTTTTAAATGCTAGACAATTGCATATATCATCAAACTAAAATTAATTTATAAATCCATTGTCATATCGAATTGTATGAATATACTGAAGGTTATAAAAGAGTCAATCCAGAAACCTGCAATTTAAAGTATTAAATTAAAGCTATAATTTTGTTGAATTTCTGAATAAGCTAAAAATTTAAGGGTTATCCAATCTGCAACTCTCTGCTCTCAAGTAACCATTAAATGAGAATCCTTAATTATAAGCATCACGCATTTTTTATTATTGCTAAAATAGATAAAAATAGGAAATTGTATTAATTAATAGAAATTAAAAATATTTATAACCAATTTAATCTACTTTACATTCGAGTTGTATTCGAACACTTATAACACGTGATTGAAGAATTTCTCAAATTTCAATAGTATTGTTAGTTGTAAGAGTAGATATCATAAATTTCAAAACTGAATTCTTGGTTGAATTACCAGTAGTCATTTTTACTGTCCAACTTTGGGAATGATTGGCGGTCATTGAAATCTTTGACCAAATTCTCGTGATTGAGAGTGGAATCACCATAAATGGTCAATATCTCGTTGCTTGATGAGTGTAAGGTCAAATTTGAGACCCGATCGTATTCTCCATGTTTTAAAACCCCCAGCTCAGCAACTTTCAAGTCCTGCTCGACTGTTTGAGCACCAAATTCGACACCTTTAGTGGAGGAGGAGCCAAAATGACGATTTGAATGAGCGAAAATGAAAGAGGTTTTTGGATTTTCGGTTTGATTAGTTAAAATTAAAACTTAAAAGTGTGATATGTAATAAGGGGCTTTTAATCAAGCAATTAAACGACTTGAACTGCTGTTTCAGTATGTATTGTTGACTTCAATAGCTCTTACACCCTAACTCATCGTCTTCCAGCTCAACTTCACACAAATCCATGCTTGATGGTGCTGCACCACTGCTTCACACTGAAAGCCCAGAGCTTGTTGACGTCTGTCTTGGTCATTGCCTTCAGAATCTGCGAAAGCCGCTTCACCAGGTGGATCTTATGAAAAGTTAGGCCCAAAATACTTACTTGCTGTCTGCTTGCTCCTAGCGGAGGTGCCTCTTGATGTAGGAGAACAACTGCTCGATAGGGTTAAGCCAGGGTGAGTACTCTGCATTGAAGAGGACAGTGACCTTGAACTTCCTAGCAGTCTCCAGCACCTCTGAATACTTGTGAATGACTGCGTTGTCCATGAGCAGCACGATCTTCTTCTGGGCGAGATCCTTGTCTGTGCGCAGCTGGCGCAGGGTGTGATAGAGGAAGTTCTCGAACAGCACAGCATCGAAGGCCCCCTCAATGATTTGGCTGGAGACCAGCTGATCCTTAGTGATTGCTGCTATGAAACTCATCGAGAACTGCTGCCTCTTAGTTTTTTCCTTGGTTATAGAGAGATTTCTAGCCATAATGCCATAAGTCCCCAACCTCTAGCTGACTTGCTGTCTGACAACTGCAATGGGAGTATAATGTAATGATGGTTATGCATCGATGTTACCAGAATCTGCTATGGGTGCTTAGTCGTTTCTCTAGTTGGGTATACTTAGCTTGGTATAAACTAAAGTAGTATAAAACCATGAAGCTATAGCTTACCTTCCTATTCCTTCACTGTGACTATACTGCTGCTCTCTGCCCTGCTTGACAGCTGCAAGCGTCTAGGTGTAATACCTATCTAGTTTTCATGGCCTGTTACATTGATCATCTCACTACCCTTACGCTTACTTGATTGCAGCCTGAGGCTGGCTAGGTTCTGAACTAATGGAGTAAGAGTGGAAGCCGATTTCAGAGGGGTTTATGGTTGACTTACAGGCTTCTTGGAAGAGCTCCATATTCTGAACGCGTTGAAGTGCTTCTGCAGAGATGTGTATTAAGCACTGCCCTCTGGGGCTTCCAAGATAGGTGACAGCTGAGTATTCCTATATTTATCGCTGCACTTGACAGGGGTGGCAGCAATGCTCTGCTCCCTACTATCAAAGATATGCTATGCTTAGGTGGAAGATTTCCTCCGTAACTTAGGAAATATCGATTTCGAGTTTGGCCTTGGAATCTTCGACGGAACAATTCCAGATCCAGACATTATTCGTTCAGTATTTCTAACATGGCCCTCTTAACTTGGATAAAATCCTTACCCATCTAGACTACCCATTCTTGATCTGCTGACGACGCTGTACTCAATAAGTTAAGCAAAGATAGAAATACTTACCTACTGGTTCCCGGAGTTGCTTGGAGTCTCAGATTTTCAGGTTTCAGGTTATTTTCATCTTGAGTTGCAACTGGACATTACAAAATGGCAATGTTTGATCCGTTCATTTGATCCTGCTACTTAACCCCAGTGATATTCGACATACCTGGTTCTCTGTTGGGGTAGCCAGACACCATTTCACCATACTCAAAGACATCATCGGTGACGAGGACCTCGGTCTTACCAATTGCAGGTGTCAGGGAGGAGTCGATTACACGATTTTCCTAGTGAAGAGAAGCTGAATTGAAACTCCATTATTTTGTAGGCGTGTAATCGCTTCTGAAGTTTGATTCATCAACTGATATAATTACAGCATCTTCCAGGAATAGCTGAGCAAGCAGTCTTGACACCCAAAGCCTCCATGTCGATCGGTTGAATCGATATGGATCCTATTATCAATATATAGGGGTGAATGGCGTTGGCGTTCTGGGCTTTGCAATCTCAAATGGAAACTGTCCCTTAAAAAAAAAAATAGTACTCAATAGTAGGGAGCAGGGGGAGTGGGAAGTTTAAAGAGTAGCAACGCAAGGCACTGCGAGGTTCTTAAATTCCTATTCTTTACACTGCATTTCAAGCAGGTTATGATGAAGGCGCCAGCCAGTGATCTTGTAGATGCCCTGCTGTTAGAGTACTGTCGCAATAGCCTTCAGCAACAACGGGTTGCTCCTGATATTCTTCCTCCCATTCTTCAGCTTTGGCTTTGGATTGAGCACTCTGTGCTCCACCTCCAACTTGAACCTTTCAATTGCTTTGTAAACAAATCGTCGATCCACACCCATCTAAAGAGCAATGTCCTTGGGCTTCATGCCTTCCACCTTGTAATGTTGTACTACAGAGATCTTTTTCAATGCCAGCTTCGCATCTCTGCGTTTAAGGTATGGATTCTTTGATGATCCGTTCATTACATGATAGTTTGAATGATTTCGATTGAGAAAATCGATACTCCCATCCTGCTCTCTCATGAAGTCTTGAAGACCCTGCCAAAGCTCATCACGATACTTGATCTGCAGGTTCTTGGGCATTCCATTGGGGTTTCCTTATGTTGAAGACTATGATGGCTTTCTAATCATTCGAAGGAACTGTTCTAGGCCATAACATAGCT
>ARYC01018395.1:0-60163 GCA_000711775.1 Oxytricha trifallax
TAGAGTTTGAAGCTGAGGTCTTTAAAACTTAAGTTTAAAACAAGAAGTAGAGTGCTGAGATGGGAGTTTAAACATAAGTCCAATTGGTTGAGGTAGATAAGGAACAGCAACCAATAGAAAAAATTAAAAAATTTTAATGTGAAGACTGCTAAAATTTCTTCTCAACTGAGTCTAGCTTGAAGAGATACATCAAAGAGGTACACTCTGTTAGAGCTAAGATCTACTTCAACCATGATAAAGTAGATGGTAGATATTAATGCACTACCTGCATGAAGTTTTATACTCACTCAGCTAAATTAAAGAGACATATGAAAAAGCATCATTTAAGCGAATTCCTGATTAAAGATGAGGAAACTTAAAAGCTTGTACCTGCTAAAAGAAAAAATAACTCTCTTGAGTCACAAAAATAACAGTAGGAGAGACTTAAGAGATAGAAGCGGTTGGAGTCAATGAACCAACCAGCAAATGGTATGTATATAGAATGCTTATAAAATAGAGCAATGTATATACCTGCATTAAATGCAGTCGATATAAGCAGCTGTATTGAAAACTATTTGAATATTGACGTACCTAACAAGGTAAAACTTATAGTTGTTGATGAATTCGCTTACAAGGTTTATCCATTCAAGTATCTCATAAGGAACGAGCAATATTAAAATGAGTTTGCAAATGAATACATAGTACTGAGAGAGGCTTAGAAAAGATAATGCAAGAACTTAGCTAATCTCGACGGATTTATACTTGGTCATGGTTTTATTGCTTTGAGACTAAAGAAGTTTGAAATGACTCTAAGAGAGTATCTCTACCATAATAGATATCCTAATGATTTGAATAAGATACTCACAAATATGACTAAGGGTGTGAAAGAGCTCCATGATCTAGGTTATGTTCATTGAGATTTGAAGCTAGAAAATGTCATTCTAAATCTCTGCCCTTTAGAAGTAGTAGTCATAGATTTCAACAGAGCAATAAGACAAGAGATAGTGACTTTAGCTAAGCTTTTAGGCACTCCAGGATACTTCCCTATAAGAGAGAAATGGACAAATGGCTCTGTATAATGGGATGTTTGGGCGGGAGCTGCAATTATCTTAGAGTGCGATATGGAAAGTATGTCATACTTTGGAACAAAACATGAGAAATAATCAATAAGTTTGGCTGCTAAACATATCAAACAATTTAAATTATGCAATGAAATAAAGAAGATAGTTGAGATGGTCATCGTATAAGCTCCAGTATATCCAAGATAAACATTAGATGATATACTAGAACAACTACAGACTGCTAAATTCAAGAGGTATCACAAAGATAAGCAAATAAAATTCGTTTGAATTAAATACACTATTTATCATTAAATATTCATTAAATACATATTAAACCTGCCGTTTTCTCTACTAACCCCAATAAGACCCCAACTATACCCTACAAATCAAAGCACTTATAAACCTCACTAAGGGGTTTTGGGGTTTTGAATACTTAGAAAGGATAATCGAAGAGAATCGTTTTTAAAATAATAATGATATAAATAGCAACAAATTATATTACTAATTTGATAGTAAATTAAAGTAATTGGACTATAGAATTTTATCAATAATATATAGTAATGGAACGAGTCTACTCGGCTATAATTTTTTTCTATGTTCCTCCTTACCTCAGGAATATTTGTAAAATTAATTATGATTCTTTGCCATGCAATAATTTCAGAGAGATATTAATATTCTATTTTAATTTTGGGTTTCGATTAATGATGTTTTTATAATTTAAATTAACATTTAAAAGCAGAAATCAATGCTCCTAAGTTTAGAGTATATAAATGGATTGCAATTTAATCATCAAAATGTTTTGTAAATTTAATTAATTGCATGTATTTATCACAATATTAAGGAGAATTTTATATTTTCAAACTTATAGATTTTAGAATATATCATAAATAGTAAAGCGATTGGATATTTTAAGATAAACTTAATATAAAACTTTATATTTTTATTATAAATTTATTAAAAATGAATAGCAAATTAACAATTTTGCCACACATTACTGTTTTAAGCTATTTAAGTCTATCAGAAACTCTTAACTTGAAACTCCTTAATCATTTCGAGAAGAAGTTTTTCATTGATAAGTATGTATACTTTAAGCATAATAAGAAATTTCTAAAAATATCAATTGATCCAGACCTGTGGAGTGCTTCAGAACTTAAAAAGCTTTCACTCATTCAAAATTTGGAATAAGTCGATATGATTGATTAAATATTAATTTAAAAATTAAATTTATATATAAATAAAAAGATTGGGATTGTCTCCAATCGACACCTTATTTTCCTTTTGGAAGTCTTAAACATGCTCTTAGATTTTCACAATCAATAAATTGATAATTAATTGTAGAATAATAGCTAAATATCTCAAAAAGTCATAAAAGAATAGAAAACCGATGCATTTTTTTATTTTACTTATCATAATTTGAAAATATTAATATTATATTTTGATTTATAAATTTTTTATGCACAATCTAGTGTTAGTAACTAAGACTATAATAAAATTTTGATTAAACTTAAATTTAAAGATTTGATGGTTTAAAGAAAATAAAAATGAAATAGTAAATTACAAATGCCTGAAGATTAGTACTTAGAGGAAGCACTTAATGTTTAAATACATAATTATCTAGAAAGATATCATTCTATTCAGTAATCAGTTAATTTTGGAATTATTTCAATTGATTTCACAAAATCATCAATCAAATAGATATAATTATTATGAATCATTAAAATATTAATTGATTACTTATAATATAGTAGGAATACCTTTGCTTGGGAAAATAAATAATAATTATAATATTTAGTATTAAATTCATGGCATAACCAACTATATAGAAACCCACATAATATTGTAATTATTCGAAAAAAAATTCAATATTAACTGGGATTCATGATAGGCTGTTTTATATTATCTTATCTCTGGTGGGAGATAAATCGATTATAATATTGATTAATTTTTAAAGTTGATTTTAATGCAAAATTAAAGTCGATTTATCTTGCTTCTATGATGTGATAAAAAGTACTGTGAATAGTAAAATCTTGATTTATTGAATTCTTATTCGAAAAAGCACCAAATCATTTATGTTTCGACAAAGTTAATTTCATTTAATATTGAATTATACATCATTTTAACTTTAGTACAGAGTCGTAAAAGGTGCGAAGATCAAGAAAGCAATCAGATACATGGAAGGTCTCCTAGAGGAGAACTAAAGTGGAGGTTTTTTCAAAGCGAGGATAAAGACTCCCAAAAGTTGACTTAATTTATCACGATACGTCCACTAAGGGAGCCCTCATCAGAATGCTCTATTTGATTAAATGTCTCTTCTATTCTAAAATTGCGAGCAACCCTTTTATAAAATTATATAAATATAGTACATTGGTTAAAAGTATTTAATAATCATAAATTAAGTCAAGAGATCTTTATTCCTAGATTTTAAATTCACTTGCCTTAATTGAAATTATCATGATTATTAATTATATTCCCTGCATTCTCATAATAATAAAATACTATTCATAGATAAAAAACAACTGTAGTTTAAAAATTGCTTAACTAGCCAAAGATATGAAGGTATAAAGATCAATACTTGTTATTTATAAATTAAATATCTATCATAATTATATTATAAAAAGTGTTTCATAGTTATTTAAATATTCACAATATTGATTAAAATTTGACATAATTAGAAATATAAAGAATTTTACCATTAGTAAATGAGATAGAAATATTAGACAAGTGCAAAACAATAGAAGATGCAAACAATAAATTCATAGATTTAAGACATATCCAAAGATTGAGCCTATAAAATTGTAGAACTTATCCATTTCTATTATAGTTAAATTTATTATTATTAGTGAATTATTAATTTCCTCCAGTGTATGAAAATTAAAAAACGCTTTCAATAAAGTAAAAGTTAACTACTATGTATTATAAAGATTTGGAATTTCTCATAGAATCATGATGGTTGAAAAACAATTTAATTCCAATTTTTGCACCTTTATAGAAATTTAAAGGAACTTTATTAATTAATTTTAATTGCAATAAAATGGATATAATGAAAAAAATCACTTTATTTAAATAATTGATAAATAAATCGTATTTAAAATATAAAACTTTCAGCATTAAAAATTGTTATTACTTAATTCCTGAAGAGATAAAACCCCATAGATAAATAAGACACGAAGATTGGGGAAATGAACAAGTAAATTAAAAATATATATATATATATATATATATATTGGCTAATATTAATTATAATTAGGCTAGAATCAAATTAACACACCCTAATTAGATTATCTTTCTAAGACAATAAATTGAGGAAATAGTTTTAATAATTAGCCGAAACATTATAATTATACGCCAATAATAATTTATTCTTAATTTAATTGTTCATTTCCCCAATCTTCGTGTCTTAATTTATCTATGGGGTTTTATTAATCTTTATATCAAGAATTTTAGAAAGTATAAAAAATGCATAAAAAGTAGATCTCAAGATATTTTTGCAAGGTATTGCCATCAACAAATTATAACTCCAAAATTTTCTTCTCATTTATTGCAAGAATGTAGAATTTAACAACAAGTTAACTGAAATTGACTTCAACAAATAATTTGAAAACATACATTTTGACTTTTAAAATAAATCAATTAGTTAAGCTTATCTAAATTGTAGAAAGTATGTTGGAAAGTATGATGTTGCTATTGGTGGAAGAATTTAATAGAGTATAGTCTTTATTAAGAACTCTCAATAAAAGGAAGGTGAGATCAAAGTTGAAATGGAAAAAGTTAGAGCTTGAATAGATTTAATTTGATTTATTATATAAAATGGATTATCTATAGAATTATTTCATTTATCAATATAATTTTTTTAAAATAAAAATATTTACAGTAATAACAAATTCTAATTATTTAATTAGTTTTTATGTCATTCGTAAAACATCCCGAATTTATTTATAAATGAAATGTGTACAATTTTTATTTTTTTAATTTCAACATTTACATTTAGATGTGTAAACTCTTTAATTTTAATTTCTAATGTTATATAAGTTTATGAAAACTATTTTAATGCAAAATTACTTTCATATTTATTTCAATATATCCTAAAAATTAGAAACAAAATTATATTTTAAATATATTATAATAATGAATTTAATAAATCTTGATTTAAAATGAATATCTTTTATATCAAAAGTATCATAACTACTTTGCTATATAGATTCAACACAAAATATCTTATTCGATAAATTCATTTAAATAAAATAAAATGCTAGAAATCTTTTATAATTAATTTTTTTGTAAATACGAAACCCATGATTAATTTATTTAATTTTAATAACTGTTCAAAAAGGGCTAGTCCCTTATATAGTGAATTATCACTATCATATCCGGGGGGGGGCCTTTGAGCCCCCGATGTGGATTAATTATTATTATTATTATTTAATTTTAATTTACATAAAAATTACCATTTAATTTTTGAAATTAAAATAATAATTTTTTATTATCATTTTATATGAAATAAGATGTAATAATTATTGGATTTATATAAAATGAAATTATAATTAGACAATGTATCTCCCTACTTATCAAAATGTTTTATTCAGTATAAAAATGATTAGGATAAATCTAAATCTTTAATATTAATTAAATTTAATTTTGATATCTTATTAATATAAAAATGAACTCTAAACTAACTATTTTGCCACATATTACTGTTTTAAGTTACTTAAATCTGCAAGAGAGTCATAATTTAAGATTGCTAAATAACTCTGAGGATAAATTCTTCCTAGAAAAATATGAATATTTTAAGAACATATAACAAAAATTACAAATAACTCTTGATTCTAACAAAACAATCAGAAGAGATTGGAAATTATACTAGCTTCTTAAAATTTAGGATTAAATTAATGTGATTTTATTTACTTTTTATATAATACAAGAAATAAAATCAATTTTTAAATACATTATTAATGATTGGTATTAATTCAAATAAGAGTCTCATTTACTTTTTGGAGATTATAGAGATCCTTAATGATATTCACAATCCAAAAAATAAAGAAGTATGAATAGAGCAAACTTATAGCTGTTAAACTGAGGAGGAATAAAAATAGGATTTCCAACAATATTTATTTCATATGTTATTAAAACTAATTTAAATTTTTTATATTATACAATCATTTTAGAATCTATAATTAGGTGATTAAAATAAAAAAGTCATTAAGATTCAACTTTTCTTTGCTGATATGTAATTCAAAAATGATATTAATGGTGAAATCGTAGAGGAGCAAATCAAATTTTAAGAATAGGATAAGAGCTTAGAGGAATCCCTGGCTAGGCTTACTTCTGATATAGAAGAAATCTATAACTAATAGAGTTAAATTGTAAAATTTTAATTCATGTTAAACATCACGACCCGCATAATCAATAAAGTTAAATATAAGTCATTAAAAAAAAATAAAATTTAATTATTGATAAAATAGAAAATAATCGAAAGAATGAAAAATATAAATTTAGAGTAACTGCTTTAAAAATAAAAAGCTAAATCAAACTAAATTAAAGTGAAAAAAATGAAATACATATAATACTTATTATAAATTTTGAAAAATAAGAAGTACTTTGATTTTAATCAGAAATTACATAATTTTATTTTATATTAATTTCCAAAATTACTTGTATTTGATCATAGAGTTGCTGTGATATTTAGTATTATAAGAGATTATTGTTAGATTTTTAAAATGAGACTTTTTTATTTATTAGTAGATGCAAATTGAATTGCAAAAATCTAAATTTAATGGTAAATATAAAAAATAGATAAGATAAATGTTATAAGTATTGTGATTTAAGCAAATATAATTAAAAAGTCTTATAAATAATACTTAATTATTTTCATTTTTTAAGAAAATGATAATCATATCAAAGATGTTTTTATTAAATATTGTTTTTCCTCAAACCACTTTAATTTTAATGTATGATTTTGTAATTTAATTTTGTTAAATGATTATTTTGATAAAATCTTAAAATTCAAAGATTAATTATAGATATTTTATAGAAATGACGGAGAAATATATTTTTAGAGCAGCGTAGCTTGCTTAAAATATGAATGTCTAAAGGATAGGATTTGTTATCATTCAATTATATTTGTACTTTTATAGCAATTATTGAAATTTTGATTATATTGCATTCTATTAATATCAATAAATTTACGAATGTCAATGGGTTAAGAAGTTTGCTTTATCTTGTAAATGAGCTATCGATTTTGGGAACAAATAAAATAATAAATTTAGGAAATATAAATTTATGGGATTTTCATGATATTAATAGAATGGTTCTTAAAGAAAATGCAATTTATCCATTTCGAATATTATGAATATCTTTATTTATATTTAAAATAAATTATCAAATTTCCTCCCATGTATAAGAATCTTGAAACACTAAAAATAGTAGAAGAGGTCTAACTTAGCTATTTTTCAGAATTTGAGGATAACAATAGAATTTATCGGATAAGTTAAAATATTCCATTTAGCAATTAGTTGAATAACAGAATTCAAGCATTTGCATCTCTCAAGAGATTTACAGGAGCTTTGGGGGGGAGTTTCCTGCCCAGTTTTATAAAAAAAATTTTAAGGAAGTTTCCTGGAAAGTAAATTTTTTATAATTTTTTAAACTTTTTATTTCAGTTGGTTATTATTTCTAACTACTAGGAATAACAATTAATAATTTAAATTACATTAGAATGAAGATAAATTAGTCTATTTCTGCTGAACTTTTTAATATTTATCTCTTTCAACATTAATTTTCCTCTTCAAATGCACTTTGATTTATGGTAAATATGAACATTTTTTTTATAAATTTCTAATTTATATTTATATAACATTACTCATAGTAAACTACTTGAACTTATATTTTTGAAGATCTTAAAGGATGTTTAATTTATCCCCGAAAAATTGGTAAATAAAAAAAATTGATTTATATATAATTTTAGGAAAAATCATGAAATTATGTATAATAAAATTTACTTGCCAGGAAACTTCCAACTTGCCAGGGGACTTCCCCCCACCGAACTTTTATTAAAAAATTCTTTATTAGTAATGATTGATTGATTTTTATGTTAAAAATGAAGCTTATTTTTGAGAACTTTTACAATAACTGTCTCCTATCAATTCCTACCTAGTATAATTCTAGACTTTATTCAAAAAATTCTAGCTACAATCAGAAATGCATCTATTGTAAAACTTAAAATATTCCTGGAACTACATGTTTTCTTAAAAGTAGAATTTATAAGGTGCCTCGAGCCATATTGTAAGAACATTGAATTTATTGATGAACCATAAGAAAATTATGTGAGCTAGTCTTTTATGCATCAAACTATAAATTAATAAATGAGTATTCCTTAAGAATAAGATTAAACAAATCTTCATGACGATTAAGTAAAATCGCTTGCTTTGAGAAAGAATAAATATTCATAGTGCATTGAATTTATTAAGAACTCAAATTGCAAAGAAGGGTTGATTAAAGTCACTACGAAGATATCCAAATTATTGATTAAATAAGACTGAAAAGTTAATTTTAAATTTGTTTTATTAATTATCTATAGCATATACTTTATACATATTTTGAATATTATAATCAAGATTTGAGTTAATTTAATCATTATGGGTAATAATTTATTTTGAAAATATTTTTAATAATTTTTTATTTTAAAAGTCCAGTATTATTAATTTGAGTTTTATAGTAAATTTTCAATTAAATTTGAAGGATTATAATTTACTAAAAGTTAAGAGTTAATTACAATAATATAAAGTTAATATTTGGCAATTATTATTTTATCTTCTAATGGAAAATATTATTTCAATTTTTTTATTCTCTTTTACAACCTCAAAATTTTTTTATCATGAAAAATACAACAAAAATAATATTTATCAATTCTTTATCGCTGTTTGATCTATAAAAAACGCACTTTATTTTGTAATATATTTTTCTATAAATTATGTGTTTTCTTGACAATAGTCAATTAAAATCTAAAATATTTTTCAATTAATTGACTAAAATTCCTTATGAGCTTAGAAAATGATTAGATAAATCAATTTTAATATGTCATAATTTAAATATATTTATAGATATCAAATTTTATCCAAGAAAGTAAATCAATCAATTAGGCTTTTTAAATTAAATTGATTATTACCTAGAAATCACAAACATTTTCCTAATAATATTTATTTAAATTGTCTATTTTTACGATAGAAAAGTATTTAAAGAGTTGATAATAATTACTTTTGTTACTTTTTTAGATTTTTAATACAATTATTTTAAGTCCATGAATAATTAAAGTAAATTAAAAAAAATTTAGTAGAGAAAATCGAAATATAATTTTCTTTATCATCAATTTGTTAAATTTATTTATTTTTTCATTAATCAATTTTATTCTGAATTTTTAACTTCATTTTTTACATAGAACAAAGAATTTGTTATGATAAGTTATATATAATTTTAAAATCTAATATCTTATTAATATAAAATGAACTCTAAATTAACTATATTGCCACATATTACTGTCTTAAGTTTCCTAAACCTTTAAGAAAATCTTAACTTAAGATTATTAACAAAGTCTGAGAATAAATTTTTCCTGGATAAATATGAATATTTTAAAAACAGTGAGCAATAATTATAAGTAACGCTTGATTCTAACTCTAATAGTATAAGAAATTGGAAGAAATATTAGTTTCTGAAAAACTAGAACTAAGTCAATGTGATTATTTATCTAAATTTGTAAAGTATTTTATTAATAGATTGCCATTTAATCAAATAAAAGCCTTATTTACCTTATGGACGTCTTAGAAACTCTTATAGATATTCATAATCCAAATTAAGCAGGTGATCTGATAAATTAAAGCCAGTAAGACTAAATTGAGGAGGAGTAAAAAATGAATTTACAATTGAATTTTATTAATATTTTTATATGTTTACACAATCTGCTCTTCATCAAGAATAACTAAATTAAGATCAGAAAATTATTAAGATTCAACTTTGATTTACTGACATGAAATTCTACTAGGAAATTGAAAATGAGAAGCTAATTATACAATAACATTAATTGTAAAAGGAATTAGATTAGAGCTTTGAAGATACCCTTACAGTCAAAATTTCTAATTTATTAAGAAAGTATATGTCAAGCCAGTAAAATGTCAAATTTGAAATAATATTTGACATCACATACACTTTAATCTTTTAAATATTTTGTTAATATATGAATGAAGTTTAAACCTTATAATTATAAATATAATATATTTTATTTCTAAATGATGAGCGAATATATTATTAGGGTAGCAGAGCTAGTTTAAGATATGAAAATTTCAAGTACTATGCTTGTTATCACTATATTTGATAAAAAATATTACTCTAATATATATTTAAAATTTGTTCTTTTAATATCAATGAAAACACAAGCGCAGAATTAAAAAGTCTATTTAAATATGTTAATGAGCTAAAGATCTTTGAAACAAATTAAATTATCTTCATGGGGAACATGTAATTATGGAATTTTGGACATATAAAAAAAATGAACCTCTAGTATAATGGCATCTATCCATTTCATTTTTACAGAATAATTAAAATTTGAAAATAAATTATTATTTCCTCCTAATTTTGAGAATCTTGAGAGTCTCGTTATAGTAGATATGGTTTAGGATCCTTATTATAACAAACTTGAGGAAATGATATTAAAATATCTGAAATAAAATAGAATATTTCATTCAGATTTATTAGAAAAATTTGCATCTCTTAAGGCTTTTAACGGAACTTTAATAATTATTATTTTATAAACAATTGGAAATTTCTTTTAAACAGTTATAAAAAGTTTTTTTTTTAATTTTTTAAATATTTATTAACAAATACTTTTATACTAGGCATAGACTTCTATAAATAATCATAATAAATAGTTATCTTTATATCGCGAATTTTATAAAGTATTGAAAATGCCTTGACTATTAATCTAAGATTTTTTCTGCAAGTATCATCTTTAACAAGAGAATAAGTGAAAGATGTTTTCTAGTTATATTGCTAACACATTCATTTTATTGATTTATAAATAAACGTTAATGTCTACGCTTAAACACAAGCCTACAACGGAAATATGATCAAATAAAATTATATAAACAATACGAAGTTATTTGGACAAAATCATACTCAAAAATAATCTTAGAAAAAATTCAAATTTTTGCAAAGAATATTTTATATAAAAAATTCAAAAAATAAAGAAGGAAAGGTTAAAGTTGCTACATATTAGAGCCGATGAGAATTTTAATTTAATTCAATTTATTAATCAAATATGTAATTACTTAACAATTATAATTCTATAGTTTATATATTTAGGGTTAACTAAGATGTTGTTTTTTTTTAAAAAAAAACAAGATTTAAATTCTATATTTGATTAGAAATTTTTATAAATCTAATTTTATTAAAGCAGTTTTAAGGGTTTTGGGGTTTAAATTAATTCGAAATAAATTGACTTTTGTTTCTTTCTATACATGTTTAGTTTATATATTGCCATAATAAATAAAAAAAATTATATAGTTCATGAACACAATAGCCCCCATATGAAATTTGAGTTTGGTCTAAATTTATGGTTGATTAACATACAAGTGTACTCATGATATCAACTTATAAATTACTTTTTTGTAAATATGATATATTTATTTTTGTTATAGAAATTTTTGTAGAAATACCTATATTAAAAAAATAAATTATATTTACAAATTTTAGTCATTTTATTTATTAGTACTATATTTACCTTAAGATTATATAATATAAATTGAACATATTTCTTTATTATTGTCTCAAGTTTTTTATAAAAATTTTAATAAGTAAATTGCTAGAATTATAAGATTAATTTAGATAAAATTAATGAATATCTTTAATTTATTAAATATAATTTAGATCTCTTAAATCTTAAAATGAACTCTAAGCTAACTATTTTGCCACATATTACTGTTTTAAGTTACCTGAGTTTGAGAGAGTGCCTTGACTTAAGATTGATAGGTAAATCTGAGAATACATTTTTCTTAGAAAAATATGACTATTTCAAGTACACATAACAAAAATTAAAAATTACACTTGACTCAAGCAATATGATCTCAGGTTCATAAAAAAATTAGTTTTTTAAGATTCAGGATTATATCAATGTGATTGTACGTATTTTAGAATAAAAATAACAAATGAAATTGATTATATTATTATAAATTAAGAGATTAGTTTATACAACAAATAATAGTTAAATTATTTTACTAAAGGCATTATATGATTGATTCAATTCCATTGATTACATTTGTAAACCCCTTAAATACATTGAATTTGATATATTAATATTCAAATAATGAACCTGAATAATTATACCTATCTCACTTGCACATACCCCAGTATTTAATTCTGTTAAGCTCTTATTATTAATAAATAGAGATTGGTATAAACTCAAATAAAAGTCTTATAAGTCTTTTGGAAATTTTAGAGATCCTTATTGATGTTCACAATCCAAAAAACGATGAGAAGATTGTAAATCAGACTCATAATGAGGAGGTAAAATAAATGCATTTGTATTTTATTATTTTTTATATATTCAATTAAAAAAGATTAAATTTTTATTTATTTAATGCAATCTCTCTTGCATCAAGATTTTAGAAACTAGTATGAAAAATTTATTAAGATTCAGCTTTGTTTTGTTGAAATGTAATTTAACAATGACATTAACATCAAAACTCTAGAGTAACTTATAAAATTTTAAGAATAAGATTAGAGATTGGAAGAATCTCTAGCTGAGCTAATTTCTAATTTATTAGAAAATTATAGATAAAAAGGATAGAAAATTAGTTTTGAGTTCATTTTTAACATTGCTACCCACATAATCAATTAAATTAATTATAGAACGTAAAGATATCAGATAATTATATTTAATTATATAATATTTTATACTTAATGACGACATAATATATTTTCAGGATAGCGTAGCTTGCTTAAGAAATGAATCTCTAAAATAAAAGGCTTGTCATTATTTAATTTCATTTAAAAGATGAATTGTTTTCTTCAGTATTTATCTTTTTCATATCCATTAATTGTTCCAACCGAGAACCCCCTCCCACCCTCCTCCCAGACCTAAAACGAGACCCCACCTTCCCACCCTAACTAGACCCTCGCTCCCACCCCAAAAATATCCCCATTCATATGAAAATTTTAATTCTCAATCCTTAAATCATTTTCCTTCAAGACATCTTGATATCATAATATTTATTATACATAAAATATAATTTTTTCCCCCCAATTTTTATCAGCCTATAATAAGATAATGTCATTTCAATTTTTGTATTCAATAACTTTCACTTCGTCCGTCGACTATTTTAGCACATACTCCTATAGGAAATTAATTAATCATCTATATTTATCTCTCATTATGTTGATATTATTATAACAAACAAATTATCAACCAACATGCCCACACAAATATTCATCCTTACCTTTCTAACCAATTTAATCGGCAACCTTCTATATAATTTAAATAGAAGTCCCATTAATTTTTATATTATATTTTTTTTCCTCAATTTTCTTGTATAATTTATCATTATAATTTTAATAGCAATTAATTTTAATGTAAAAAATTATCAAGAATATTAATATAATATGTTTTTAAACTAAAATTTATTAAATTCAAATGAAATTCATGTAATATGATTATATAAATAAAAATAATTATGTCTTTATTCTTTAATTACTTATTAATACTTGATAAAAACATATTATATTAATATTCTTGATAATTTTTTACATTAAAATTAATTGCTATTAAAATTATAATGATAAATTATACAAGAAAATTGAGGAAAAAAAATATAATATAAAAATTAATGGGACTTCTATTTAAATTATATAGAAGGTTGCCGATTAAATTGGTTAGAAAGGTAAGGATGAATATTTGTGTGGGCATGTTGGTTGATAATTTGTTTGTTATAATAATATCAACATAATGAGAGATAAATATAGATGATTAATTAATTTCCTATAGGAGTATGTGCTAAAATAGTCGACGGACGAAGTGAAAGTTATTGAATACAAAAATTGAAATGACATTATCTTATTATAGGCTGATAAAAATTGGGGGGAAAAAATTATATTTTATGTATAATAAATATTATGATATCAAGATGTCTTGAAGGAAAATGATTTAAGGATTGAGAATTAAAATTTTCATATGAATGGGGATATTTTTGGGGTGGGAGGGGGGTCTAGTATAGTGGTGTGAGGCTGGGGGAGTCTCGTTTTAGGCCTAGGAGAGGGGGTGGGAGGGGGGGTCTCGGTTGGAACAATTAATAATATCAATAAAAATGCGAATGCTTTTGTTTTAAGAAATTTGCTTAACTTTGTAAATTATCTTTCGATTTCAGAAACAAACAAATTAATAAACAAGGGAAACACGAATATTATGAGTTTCTAGCATATTTAGAGATTGAATCTATATTGAAATGCAATCTACCCATTTTCGTTTATAATATATAAAAATATTTATAAGTTTTTTTACATTTCCTCCCATGTATAAGAAGTTAGAAAAACTAACTATAGTAGAGAAGGTTTATTCTAGCTACATTTATGAAATCGAGGAAGATAATAGAAAATATCGGATAAGTAATTAAATTAAAAATCATAATTTAATTCAAGCTTTTGCATCACTCATGAAATTTACAGGAACTTTTATTTTAATTGTGTGATACATTGTCCTTTATTATGCCATTAAATCTGTAAATTTATACTTTTTATTTAATCAATTATTTAACAATAAAAACTTATGTGAAATATTTTTAATTAATTTTATAAAACTTTTACCATAACTCTAACCAAATAATTCCATCCTCAAAACATACTAAACTTTCTATAAAATATTTTGGGCAGTATCATAAATGCATCAACAGTAAATCTTAAGGTATTTCTGGAAATAGAAGCTTTCACAAAGGATTAATTAATAAGATCTTTCGAACATTTTTCATAAAACTTTGATTTTACCGACAATTTTAACTAAAATGATGTTATTTTGAATTCACAGGATAGAACTTTAATTACGAATACGCAAAGGATGTCTGCTTCTTAATTCATCTATGAAGAATATTACATTAAGTAAAATGTAGATCAATAGGGTACTTTATAAAAGAAAGAATTTTAATAGTGCATTGAGTTTATTAAGAACTCAAAATGCAAAGAAGGGTGGATTAAAGTTACTACAAAACTAATCAAATCTTAAAATTATTGATAATGAAAATAATTATTCGAATTATTCTAATATTAATTTATATTTCAAATCTTCAATATGAATATCAAAATAAAATATTTAAGTTAAATCAAATATATAAATAAAGATTTATCGTTAAAAATATTTATTAATGTTTTTCTAGATATATTCACTAATAATATATATATATATAAAGTTTTGCCTAAAGCAATTGTAAATTAGTATTTTAATTAATTAATTTAATAAATTCTTAGTTATATTGTAATGATATTGCATATTATCAACTTTATTAAAAATATTTATCCATCTATTCTAATTAAACTTTAAATAAATATACATCAATAAAATATCAATTTATTTATAACACAACAGCCAATTTCAAATAAAGAATATATATTTAATTAATTAAAATGCAGAAACATTTGAATATATACGGGACACTCACTGTATTGAGTTACTAAACCAACTTAGAAACATTTCATTTAAGACAATTGTCAAATTCCTTCTAAGATTTAATTAAATAATTATATAAATGTATGATTTATATTTAGATTTCTTGAATTCTAAATATCTACAGGTTCACAATCATTCTCCGAATATGACAATAGATACAGACAAGAAGGAAATATTGGATCAAATTAAAAAATCTAGGTTTTTTTTCACATCTAAAATTATATACATCAAAATAACAAAAAATTCTAATGTTTCTTAAGATGATGTTTTAGATTTAATGGAGTTGATAAAGATTAAGATTTAAGAAGAACACAAAACCTTAGAAGGTACTATTGCTAATGTAATTAAATAAATAATAATAATATTTTATATAATCAGTGTAAATTAAATAGTCCAAGTTTTCGGATTAGAAATAATTCTAAATTGGATTAAAAATATTTGAAGAATTTAATTTGTTTTATCAATGAAAAATTAAAAGTAAATAAAGAAATAAAATTATTACTTTATTATAATATGGTTTTAAACACTAAATTTTTCTCTGACTATGAACTCATTTATAATCACGAGATAAATTCCTGATTGAATAAATTACTAATTTGGCTCTATTTAATTGTAGTATTATTCATTAATTCTTATTTGATTAACAAAATTAACTATATTAAAGCAATAGTAGGAAATTGTGATGTTAGAAAATTGGATTTCATATTAAATATGGTATATCTTCTGATAAATTAAAATATAATCTTGGAATTATTTATTTTAATCAAAATAAGTTTATGCAAAAGGCTATAGAGGAGTATCAAGCAGCTAATTTCTATAGAAAAATTATTTTTGATTTAGGAAAGTTTAATTGAAATAAATTTGTTATAAAAGACTCAAAGTTAAATTTTAAGAATATGTTTTAAACCATAAATTAATTTTATAAAATGGATTGCAATTAGAAGAAAAAAGGTAAGTTATGTCTGGAATAAACTTATCTAAACTCTCAAAGAACCTTTTTAGAGTTTGGTAAAAATACAATTTTCTTAATTTCATTACTGATTAGGAAATTATTATTTAGCAAAATCCAATTCAAATTTCTCATTAAGGAGGACATCATACTTGTAGGATATGAGTGGCTTTGGGATTAATTAATTGCTACTATAATTTAATAGTAATCTATTTAAATATAATTTAGCTTCATTTAATAATATATTTATATTCCTGCTATAGTATTTAAGATTTGTTCACACAATAATTTATAAGAAAATATTTTAATTCATTTTTTGTGATATTTGGCGAATAAAAATGATTTATTCTTTTTCTATCTTGAAATTATAGTTACTTTGACTTATTAATTTAACTAAATAATTTTAATTTAAGATTGTAAGGTAAATATAAATAAAAGTAATAAGTCTATTAATTAATTGAATTAAAATATAAAATAATGTTAATTATATAAAATAATTCTACAACCATCCATTATAATTATCTTTTTTTTGTTAAATAATTGATGAGGTCTCAAACTAAGGAAATTTTATAAGTTCAAATTTTGAGAGTGCAAGAATTCTATTTAATGTTAGTACTCTTTAACTAGTAAGAGTAGGATTTGCTAAATTTCAAAAAGAAAAAGATGTTGAAGATAAAAAACAAAGTTTAGATAAACTAAAGAAACTGATATTGATTGGATCTGATGCTAATATTACAAAAGATTTTCCATTGATTATTTTTAATTTATTTTTTGATTAATTGTTTAAAAATCAATTATAATTGAATAGTGTAACTCATCTGGATATGAGGGACTCCTAAGTCATTTTTGTCAATTATAAAATTATTAAATATTTATAATTCTGTGTACCCTAACTTGAAATACTTAAAAGTGAAGCATTAAATTAAAAAGCAAATTGATGTTTATTTCTTTAACCCAAATTCTTAAATAATATTTGAAAAACTTGAATATGCATCAATTAAATTATTAAAATAAAGACTAACGGAATATGGAATATTTAAGATTAAAACTGCGTGCTAAAAAGCTGAAATTTCAAAGATTACATGTAAAGAATAAAAATTATAAAAATATAATAGGAATACCATCAAATTATCTAAATAATTTTTATCAATAAATGTAAAGCGCAGAATATGGGAATCAATTAAAATCCAAATAACTTTTGTTATCAAATTAAGTTTTTTTCTTAATTGTTTATGAGTTGGTCTTAGAACTAATTTAAATAGCACTTTATGATATAATAAAAACTATATTTAATTATTCTAATTGAAAATTAAAATAATTCTTACAATTATTCATTGCTATTTCAACATATTTTATTTTTTATTTAATATTGATTTCAATCTTTTGAAATTCCATTTTCAATATTTACAATATTTTATCAAACCTCAAATATAGAGAAGGATTTTTTTTATTTTATCTAGAAACAATAATTGTTTTTAATTATATCTACATATGAAACTCCTTCTGTTAATATTTGAAGTTATAAATGCAATGTTCTTGGTTGAGTTATTATCTAATAATTTTATTTGAGTAAAGTGTTGCATTTATTATCTTAAAATTTATTGATTTCTTTGCTAATTAATTTATATTATGAATTATACTATGTAAGGCAAATTCAATCAAATTTCAATTTCAAGTGATTTATATTAAATAAAAAAAATATGAAATATTAAAATTTTCAAAATTATCTTTGATAAAATGCTATAAATTGTTCTTAAAAAGAGTCTTCAAAATAAGTTGCATCAAATGATTGTTTATGAATAAAGATAGTAATTTTCAAAATGTTTATTTACTTATTGTATCTTTTCAATTGAAATTTTCAGACATGTAAATAAACAAAAAGATATTTATTTAAAAAGGGGGGAAATCTATTTCCTATTAATAGTATTTTTTTAACATCATTTAATATTTCTTCTTTATTCAAGACATACTCACTCCCCCCCAAAAATGCAATATTTGATAAAAATATCTTAGAAACCTATTGAAGAGATAAAAGTATTAGAATGATTTTATTATTTTTAATTTTTAATGAAGTTAAAAGATTATTTGTAGGAGTAACAATAGTTTAGACTTATCTTTAAGCAGATCAAGACTATAAAGATGGTGAATTGCTTCTTAAGTACAAGAAAAATAAAAATAAAGAGGAAGTTTAATTGAATTGGTATTAGTAAAACCTGCAAAGTTGAATATTAAACAAAAATAATGAATTAATACAATTTCTTAATTTTTAATTTATGCTATTTACCTCTAATAATGATTCAAATCAAAATATAATTTAAATTTAAGAATGAGAAAATCAATTTAAAAGCTATTTTAATAATTTATTTAATAAATTAACATTATATATTTAAAATTATTTTAATATCATTATTATTTTATGAAATCAAATATTATTATCTTTCTGCTTGTATTGATTAACATCGAAATTATTTCTGGTATCTTAAAACATTTAAGTTTTTTATATATTTTAATTTAAAATAATTATTATTTTTACTAAAAATATATTTATTTATTGTCATTTTTTAATTAATATTTCAATCAAATTTATTTTCTATGATCAATTAAATTAAGTTATAGCAATATTTTAAGAGAAGAAATTAAAAAATATATACTATTTTATCTTTCAAAATTATTAGATATATTTATTTTTAAATATTTACATTATCGCCTTTGAGTATTTGATATTTACATTCAATGCTTATTTATTGCTTTTGAAATCTAATTAAACTAAATATTTATAATTTTGTTTTCAGAATATTAACTATAAATTACTATATAAAAAGCTTAATATATTTAATTTAATTTTTATTAAGAGTTCTCAATATTGCTTTTAAACTATTTACCATATATATTAAGTTATTGAATTGAAAAAAATAAAAATTTAAATTCTTTGATTCATTATTTTTTTCAATTTGAAAACTTTAATTTTTTTTTATTATTATTAAGTTCTGAAGTTAATACTGGGACTTCAACCAAATATTTACAATTTAAAATCCAAATTTAAACAAGCAATTGTTATTTTAAAACAAAATTAATTTATAAATATTAAAATTAACTCTTCAAATACATCAATTTATTAATAAAAATATTAATTTTTCTCGATTCAGACTCTATAAACATAATAGGAAAAAAATGAAAGCTTTCATACTTATACTTATAATTTTAATTAAATATCTTTAAAGAAAGATGAATATTTGTAATTTTTTCGATAAAGTTTTATAAATAATTTCTTTAATATCTATGTTTAAAGAAAGATTTACCCTAATAGATATTATAGTAAATTTAATAATTAAATTCAAATCTATAATATTTATTATTTAAAATCATTAAATCATAAATATTTTTAAAATAAAATGAACTCTAAATTAACAATATTACCACATATTACTGTTTTAAGCTTCTTGAATCTTAAAGAGAACATCAACTTAAGATTATTAAACAATTCTTAGAATAAATTCTTCTTGGAAAAATATGAATATTTTAAAAACATAAAACAAAAATTAAAAGTAACTCTTGATTCAAATTCAAAAAGTATAAAATATTTAAGATAAAGTCAGTTTCTTAAAAACTAGGACTACGTTAAAGTGATTGTATTTATATAAATTTTATATAATATTTAGTTTAATTTTTAGATTGGTATAAAATCAAATGAAAGCCTTATTTGTCTTTTGGAAATCTTAGAGACCCTAGTTGATATTCATAATCCAAATTAAGCCGATGAGATGATAAATAAAAACAATTTAGATAAAATAATTGAAGATTTAAAAATGGATGCACAATATATTTAAATTACTCAATTTTATTACTATATTTATTTGCACAATATTCTCTGAATCAAGAATAACCAAATTAAGATTATAAAATCATAAAGATTCACCTTAGTTTTTTTGATATGAAATTCAACTAAGAAATTGAAAATGAAACGCTAATTATACAATAATATAAATTGTAAAAGGAATTAGATTAGAGTTTTGATGGACCGTTTTAAGTAAAAATTTCTCAATTACTAAAGAAGTATTTTTCAAGCCAGTAAATTGTCAAATTTGAGATAATATTTAATGTCACAAGCTCTTTAATCAATTAAATATTTTAAAATAAACGAGTGAAGTATAAAAAATTATTTTTAAAAAATATTATTGCGGAATGATGAGCTAATATATATTAAGAGTTGCCAAGCTAGTTCAAGATATGAAAATCTCAAGAACTAGGCTTGTTATTACTTGATAATATTTAAATATTTTTCTATCATTAAATTAAGTTAAAATGCTTTTTCTTTTAATATTGCTAAAATACATTTGAAATGGGAAGATTGAAAAATAGATATATAAAAGTGATTATTCAAGTATATAACAGCCATTATGTAGAATAGATAAAGATAGAATTTGACTAAACTAATAAATAGAGAGTGTAAAAAGCGCTTAACTTTTTAATATAATATATAATAAGTAATGATAGAAGAGAGGTTTGGTTAAGATGCTTTCCTCTCCTAAGATGGATTTATAATGGAAAAATAGATACTGTCTCGATTAGTGGTGCTACCCCTGCAGATACTTTGACTGAATGGGCAACTATCGACATGAATTCATTAGAAATATAAACGATAATGAATTTGTTGTTGGCACTATCTCAATCCCAGATAGTGGAATACCTTATACGAGGGTCATTTTTATCAACCATATAATATTACCATTGTAAATATCTTCCGTTATCTTTAACTTAATGGTTCATTCTTTGATGGTGATATTACTTGAGGCAGTGTTCAAGCAAAGTTTTTATTTAACGAGGATTAAAATATTTTTGCTGCAATGTACACTGATTCACGCAATTATACAATGAAGAACAATATTACTGTAGCAATTCTACTTATCCAACCTATATTCTTTCACTTCAATCGTAGAAGCATTTATTTTTACATCTATAGCTGGAAAGCATCTCTACCTAAAGTCTCTACCATCATTACTCTTTAAATATAATTAATTAACTTTATCTGTCAGATTTATGAAATATTAATCAATTAAACACATTCTAAACTATCTGTTTATTAGTTTTGTCAAATTATATCTTTATGCATTGTAAATAAATGGCTGTTATTTATTTGAATAATCGCTGTTATATTTTTATTTTTAATTTTCCCATTTCTAATATATTTTAGCAATATCAACAAAAACACAAGCGTTGTAGAATTAAGAAATATGTTTTGATTTGTTAATGAGCTAAAGATTTCTGAAACAAATTTATTTATCTTCATGGGAAACTAGAAATTATTAAATTTCGGACATATTAAGAGAATGAACCTTTAGTACAATGGTATTTATCCATTTCAATTTTTCAATTAATAAATTAAATTATGAAAATTATTTATCATTTCCTCCTATGTTTAATGATCTTGAGTGGTCCAAGGATTAAGATTAATTTAAATACTCAAAAATCAAAGCATCAAACTATCTGATTTATCTATTTTGCAGGCATAAGCCCCAATATAAATTTCCGTGCAGAATTAAAAAATAAGAATAATGATCTAGAGAATCTTGTCATTGTGGATTAGGTATAACTTGCTTATTTTAACAAATTAGAGTAGATCACAGTAAAGTATCAGCAAAAAAATAAAATATGTTAGTCAAGTAAGTTAGCAGCCTTTACATCTCTTAAGTCTTTTCAGTAAAGTATCAGCAAAAAAATAAAATATGTTAGTCAAGTAAGTTAGCAGCCTTTACATCTCTTAAGTCTTTTACAGGGACTTTTAAAACTAGTAATAAATATTTTTAATTAATTTGGATCTTATTTATAAATGTTATATCTATAATTAAAAAGTTAAAAATTTAAACAAATACTTTTAGCATAGGCATGGACTTCTATCTATTATCAGAAAAAATACTAATTTTTATATCTCGAGTTTTGGAGAGCATTGAAAATGCTTCGACTATAAATCTTAAGATTTTTCTGTAAGTTGGTCCTCTAACAAGAGAATCAGTAAAAGAGGTTTTCTAATTATATTGCTAGCACATTGAATTTATTGATCTTTAAACTGAAGTTGATATCCACAAGTAAATACAAGCCTATCATGAAAATACGATAAGATAAAATATGACCTAAAATTAAAATGACAATATGAAGTATTTTGGACAAATTGAAACTTAAGAATAAACAAAGAAAAAATAAAACTTTTTGCAATGTATAGTGTTTGTAAAAAATTCTAAATATAAAGAAGGAAAGATTAAAGTTATTACGAAATAGATCTAATGATAATGTTAACTAAATTTAAATATATATCTAATTTATGAATACTAAGCAATTTTAGATCTATAATTTTTTAAATAATAAAAATTGTTGTAAGATTTAAATTCTTTATGCTTAGTAAAAATTATATATAAAGCTTAATCAAATTACTGAAAGGGTTATGGGGTAATGATTTAATCATATTCTTCCAGCGAGATAAATATATTTAATCATGGTTTATATGTTTAGTTTGTTTTAATGCCTGTATTAAAATATATTTATCTCACTTTAGTGAAGGTGAGATCTAATATGCATCCTAGCACTGATATAGGTACTTAAGGCGATCAGCATATATGTACCCATAACATTAACTTATAAACTTGTGTGTTTAATGATTAAAATCAAATAAATTTAACATATTACTGTTTAATACTAAAATCAAACCATCAATTTTAGTCTCGACGTAGACGTATCTGAGTGAGATGATGTGGCAAATTCCGTGAAGTGGCAGTCATGAAGTAGATAACTCCGAAAAAAACTAGTCTCGCTATCACCTAGTCTCCTCCCTATAATCAAGATGTCGCAAAATTAACTGACTACAGAGCTTGTAGGATTCAACCATGATGACAGAACTTATAAACTTAATTTTTGTAAACATGATATATTAATTTTTCTAATAGAAATCCCTTTAGAAAAATTCATGATTACATGTTAGATGATAATTATAAAGTTTTAAACATTTGATTAATTGCTAATGCCTTTACCTTGATTTTTATTATATATATATATATATATGTTCTGACCGAGACCCCCCTCCCCTACCCCCCTCCCCCCTCAGCCGAGACCCCTTCATCAACCGAGACCCCCTCCCCCCCTCAAACCGAGAATCCCCTTTTATTATAGTCTTTTTATGAATTTTTTTTTTACTCAGAATAAATTTCTTGCCCTTCGGGCTGATATTACTATCAAAAATAAATTTTGATAAGTTCCTCTACGTCCGTCGACTTTTGTTTAGAACATACTCCCCTTAGGGAAATATTTATAATAAGGTTTAATTTTGACTATCATGATTAATAATATGATTTAATTGATAGACATAAATTTGAATTCAAAATTTTTTTATAACTTAAATCACTTACACTCTACTATATTGTAAAAATTAATATAAAAATTTTTCCTATTATTTTTAACTTCATTTAAATATAAAAACTTTTATTATTATTACTAATTCAGTTAATTATTAAAATCTTATTTCTTAAGCTTAGTTTATATAAAACTTAAAGACAAATTTTTATGTTTAAGATTACCATTTAAATATATATATATGATTGAAATAAGATTTAATAATTAACTGAATTAGTAATAATAATAAAAGTTTTTATATTTAAATGAAGTTAAAAATAATAGGAAAAATTTTTATATTAATTTTTACTATATAGTAGAGTGTAAGTGATTTAAGTTATAAAAAATTTTGAATTCAAATTTATGTCTATCAATTAAATCATATTATTAATCATGATAGTCAAAATTAAACCTTATTATAAATATTTCCCTATGGGAGTATGTTCTAAACAAAAGTCGACGGACGTAGTGGAACTTATCAAAATATATTTTTAATAGTAATATCTGCCCGAAGGGCAAGAAATTTATTCTGAGTAAAAAATAAATTCATAAAAAAACTATAATAAAAGGGGATTCTCAGTTTGAGGGGGGGAGGGGGTCTCGGTTGAGAAGGAGAGGGGTCTCGGCTGAGGGGGGGAGGGGGGGTAGGAGGGGGGGTCTCGGTCAGAACATATATATATATATATATATATATTGAACATCAAGTTAGCATATATTTTATAAGTTATGCTTTTGTTTGAAATTTTTATAAAAAGATTATTAGATTTATAATGATATATTTTGATAAAAAAAAGAAATCTATATTATTAATCTAAAACCCCTTTAGTCAATTAAGAATGAAGATTGGGGATTAAGATTAATAAAATTAAAAATATATTTATTGGGGGGGGGGAAGTTTCCTGCCCCCAACATTAAATTTTATGTTTATTGCAATAAATTTAATAGAAACAAATAAATTTCAATTTCAATTCCCATAACTATGTACTATACAACATTTATTATCATATAATTTTCAAGGTACATTATTATTCTTTATCAAATTATATATTACCGACAAGGCTAAAATAAGTGTTTTTTTTAATTAATTAATGTAATTTTCATTAAATTTTAAATTGATTATCAAGGTAGAAATGATATTTGAAGCTAAATTTATAAAAAAAACTACATCATAATTGATGATAAAGATTCTTTGAAAATTATAAAAATTACATATTTTTATGAATGGGGCAGGAAACTTCCCCCCTTGGGTGCATATAAAATTTTGGGGCAGGAAACTTCCCCCCCCCTATTTATTATTTGCTATAATTAATTATAATTAGGCTAAAAACAAATTTAAGCACCCTGATTGGTTTATTTTATAGAGACAGTTATTCGAGTCAATCGTTTTAATAATTAGCCGAAACTTTAATAATTTACGCCAATAATAAATATATTTTAATTTTATTAATCTTAATCCCCAATCTTCATTCTTAATTGACTAACGGGGTTTTATAAGTTAAATATATTATCAATATAAATGAACTCTAAGCTAACTATTTTGCCACATATTACTGTTTTAAGCTACTTGAGTCTATCAGAGAGCCTTCCCATAAGATTGCTAAGTAATTCTGAAAATACATTCTTCTAAGAAAAATACGACTATTTTAAGAACACATAACAAAAATTAAAAATAACTCTTGATTCAAACACTAATATAATATCAAATTAAAAATAAAAACAGTTTCTTAAAATTTAGGATTAAATCATTGTGATTGTATTTATTTTAGAATATTTATGAAATATGACATTCAATCTATTATTATATAATAAAGAGATTGGTATAACCAACCTGGAATATAATATAATCTCTACTTAAGGTAATCGATATAGATGCTATCTCATTAATTATTTTTTAAATCCCTTAAAAACATTTAGTCGGGTGTATCAAAAGTCAAAGTGTGAACCTGTTTTATTATGCCTATATGGTGTGTAAATGCCCCAGTACTAACTCTGTTTAATTCTTGTTAATAATAATAATGATAAAAAAAAAGAGATTGATATAAACTCAAATAAGAGTCTTATATATCTTTTGAAAATTTTAGAGATCCTTATTGATGTTCATAATCCAAAAAACGAAGAGTAGCTGATAAATAAAAGTCATAATGAGGAGGAATAAAAAATACCTTCACAATTATATTTTTTCATATTTTAAATTTCTAAAGTTGAAGTATCATATTAATTTTATACAATCACTCTTGAATCAAGATTTTAGCGATAAATATTACAAAGTCATTAAAATTCAACTTTGTTTTGTTGATATGTAATTTGTCTAAGATATTAATAGCAAAAATCTAGAATAACTTGTAAAGTTTTAAGAATAAGATTAGACCTTAGAGCATCCACTAGCTGTACTAATTTCTAATTTATTGGAAAACTATAGATAAAAAGGATAAGTAGTAAAATTTAAATTCATATTTAACGTCTCTAGTCACATAATCAATTAATTAAATTGTAATGAATTAAAAGGATAAAATTTTAAAATTTATAATTATGAATATAATTTTGTTTGATTAATGGCGAAATAGTATATTTTTAGAGCAGCTTAACTCGCTTAAGAAATGAATCTCTAAAATTAAAGTCTTGCCATTATTTGAATTGAATTAATTGTAATTATCATAAAATTTTACGCTTCCAAATACTTTATTAATATCAATAAAAATGCGAAAATGAATGAATTAAGAAATTTGCTTAATCTTGTAAATGATTTATAAATTTCAGAAACAAACTACTTAATTAAAAATGGAAACACAAAAATTTGGAATTTCTAGCATATTTAAAAATTGAATCTATATTAAAATGCAATCTACCCATTTCAAATATAATGGATATAATATAAATATATTTTTATAAAATAATTTATATTTCCTCCAATGTATAATAAGCTAGAAAAACTAAAGATAGTAGAGCAGATCCAATCTAGCTATATTTATGAATTTTAGGAAGTTATTAAGATATATTGTATGAGTAATAAAATTCAAAATAGTAATTTAATTCCAGCTTTTGCATCTCTCAAGAAATTTACAGGAACTTTAATTAATACAAATGCTATTTAAGTAATACTGTTTTTTTTATTATAATCTATGATGTAAAGTTATTCCTTATATTTTAATGATTGATTTAATGTGAGTTAATGATTTCAGTAAATTATTTACATTATAAAACTTTTACTATACCTATAACCTCATAAATCTATCCTAGAATAAAACTTAGCTTCATCACAAATATTCTAGGCAGCATCATAAATGCATCTACAGTAAATCTAAATATTTTTCTAGAAATTCAAGCTTTCAGAAAAGATAAGTTAGAACAAGCTCTTGAACATTATTGTAAGAACATCTAGTATATTGATGATTTTAACGAAAATGATATAAACTAGAATTAATTGGATCAAACATTAATTACAAATACATTAAGGGTGTCTCTTCCTTAAATAATCCTTGAAGAATATTACATTATGTAAAAAGTTGGTTATTAGGATACTTTAAAGAACGAAATGTTACGACCTCCTGGTAAGTTAAGAATATAGGCCCAGCCAAATCCTATACCCCAGAGTTATAAACCGTGAAGGCACTCGGCTTTTACGAGATAAATCCCGGATCTGAGAACCTCCTCTAAATATATCAGGCAAGGCATAGGGAGACCACGCCAATTGCAGCAAAAACGTCAATCGTTGATCATATAAGTTGCACCTATTCTTGCAACTTTGGGTTGAGTTCATCAAGGATAGGATAGGAATTAAAAGAAAAGACCGCTCGGATCTTAGATTTCACTCTATTTACTGGGAAAAAAGCGAAAAAATAACTTGCATAAGAAAACTCCAGTAGAGTATCATTAAGGATTTTCTACCCAAAGCAAGCCGAAAGACATTAGAAGTATCGAAAGGCAACAAAGACTTTTCCATGAGGCAATAGGTGAACGAGCACGGTGCTGAATCTATTCTGTTCAGAATATTGATCCCACCACTACTCCTGGCCCTTGGATTAAGATTAAGTTGGATGCCCAAAAGTCAAAGCAGGTTGGTTTATCTATCTAGCTGGCCTCAGTCCCAGTATAAATTTCCTTACAGCATAAAATAATAATAATAAGAATAAAGAACGAAGGTTTCAAATAGAGAATTGAATTTATTAAGAACTCATAATGTAAAGAAGGGTTGATAAAAATTACTACAGAACCTACCAATCCATAAATCAATTAATAATGAGAATTCTAATTTAATTATTCCTTTATTAATTATAAGAAATATTCATATTAAATGTTAAATTCAAATTTAAGATAATAATAATTTTTAGTAATTAAGCTTTAAGTTAGGGAAAAATTATTTATTAATTTTTCATAAATTTAATAGCAAACTTCATAATAAAAATTTTTCAGTTTACCTTAAAAAGACTATAAATTACTATTAGGCATTTGTTAAATATAATTAAAGAATACAATAGAAGACACATTAAATAATAATATTAAACTAAATTTTAAAACATTTTGCAATTTGAGTAATTAAATCGAATACAATTCAAATGCAAGAAATTACTTTTTAAAGATTTTATACAAAAGTATATTAATAAAAAGATTATTATTAATTCATTTTTATCAAAATAAAAAATGAAAAAAAACTAATGATAAATGGCAAAACTAAAATAAACAATATAATAATATTTAAGATACTCATTTATTATTTATTGGAAAGATTGTGAATTATTATATATATTTTTATCTCATTCTTCCATTCATTTTAATTTAAATAATTAGATTAATTTATAATAAATAAAATACTACTTTAAATAATAAAAGATAAAAATATACTATTTAATGCACAAAATTTTAATGTCAAATTTTTTGGTAGAGTTATTATCAATAAATTAAGACTAATTCAGTATTTATTACTATAAAAAGGCACTGTAAATCAATTGCTCTCTTCACTCTGTTGACAGTTTTGAAAGTAATCAAAACCCCAAAACCCCTTAGTGAGGTTTATAAGTGCTTTGATTAGTAGGGTATAGTTGGGGTCTTATAGGGGTTAGTAGACAAAATGCAGGTTTTATCTTAATTTAATGAATATTTAATGAACTTTAGTTTACTTAAATCATACAAATTTTATCTGCTTGTCTTTATTATATCTTTTGAACCTTGCTCTCATAAGTGGGTCAAGTATGTCATCTAATGTTTACCGAGGATAGTTAGGAGCTCTCACGATTATCATCTCTACTATGCTTTTAATTTCTTAGCAGACATCTTCTTACTTTATATGTTTCTGAGCCAAACTTATTGATTATTTTTCATGCTTTGTACCAAAGTAAGACATACATTCCATGTCACTTTCTAATATTATTGCTGCTACTGCCCAAACATCCCATTAAACAGAACCATTAGTCCACTTCTCTCTTATTGGGAAGTAACCTGGAGTACCAAGTACCTGTGCTAAAGTGACAATCTCCTGTCTTAAAGCTCTATTGAAATCGATAACCACTACTTCTAAAGGGCAGAGATTTAGCATAACGTTTTCAGGCTTCAAATCTCTATGAACATATCCAAGTTCATGCAACTCCTTAACACCCTGAATCATATCTGAGAGTATATCGTTTAAATCATCAGGGTATCTATTGTGATATAGGTAGTCTCTCAGAGTCATCTCAAATTTCTTTAGCCTTAATGCGATGAAACCATAACTTAAAATAACACCATTTAGCTTAAGCAAATTCTTGCAGTCTTTTCTTTAGGCCTCTCTAAGTACCATGTATTCATTAGCAAACTCGTTCTAATACTGTTGGTTCTTAATAAGATAACTCAATGGATACACCTTGTATGCATACTCATCAACTACTATGAGCTTTGCTTTTGCAGGCACGTTTATATTCAAGTAGTTTTCAATACAAGTGCTGAGAACAACTGCATTTAATGCAGGTATATTCATAGCCTTCGCTTAGAAGCATGCTAAAATTGTATTACCAGCTGGCTGGTCATCGATTCATATCGCTTCTGTCTCTTGAGTCTCTCTTGCTACTCTCTTTATGACTCAAGAGTATTAGATTTTCTTTTAGCTGGCACTAATTTTTTAGTCTCTTAATCTTCAATCAAAACTCACTGAGGTGATGCTTTTGCATATCCCTTTTAACTTTAGTGAGTGAGTATATGATTTCATGCATGTCGTACACTAATACCTACCAACTACCTTTTCATGCTTGAAATAGATCTTGGCTTTGCCAGAGTGTACCTCTTTAAGGTGTCTCTTCAAGCTTTGTTCAGTTGAGAAAGGATTCTAGCAGTCTTCACATTAATATATATTTATCTTTTCGATTGGTTGCTGTTCTTTTAGCTCCTCAACATAATCAATTTAAGTTTAAACCCCTATCTCTGCACTCTCCCTCTGGTTTAATACTTCTATGATAAAAACCTCTGCTTCAAATTCAAGAGCTCTTAACTCTACCTCCCTCTCAACATAAATGATCTCAGGCTTTTTAGTGGAGCCAAAGTTGAGCATTGATTGACCTGCTCCTAAAAGTGCCGCTCTACGATTTAAGTTGACCGCCATGTTTAAATTCAAATTTAAATTTCTATTATAAAGCTCTTAAAACCTCAATAGCTATATCTGGACTAAATAGGAGTTGCAACAGCATTAATGATGGTTTGATCTAAGCTCTAAGACTTCATAATTATACTCAGTTTATAAGTATAATTTTCGTAATTTACTCTTAATAATTTTGATTCTGGTACCAACTCAGATAAAGTTCAGGTTGGTACTGGTACCAATTAAGTTTTGAACCAGATTGGAACTTTTCCATTAAAACCTCACTGGATTAAATCTAGGTACAAATTAAGTTTTGGTACTATTAAATTGGTACCAATTAAACTTAAACGATTTTAGTACCGGTACTAATTAAATTTAAACAAATTTAGTACTAATTTAATGGAACTAAATTGATAAAAATGGAGCTCCATCTCTGAAGTTTGTACAGCTTCTGCGAACTTTCTCCACGTATCTTTACACGGTTGACCTCCTATAAGATGCCCATATTTAAAAGTAAGTTTTTAAACAATAGGATCCAGAAGTCTATAAATTAGAATTTTGAATTCATTAATAGGAAGAGGAACAAAGATGGAATCACTCAATGATCAAATGAAAAGAGTCGAGGCTCAAGAAATGATCTCAAGATTCAGAAGTAAGGAAGATCTCTATCGATACCTAACTTTACATGGTAAGATAACTTGACTACTATAAACATCTTAAACAGTTGGATTATTCCTTCCAACGATGGAAGGTACCAAAATTTCATTCTTGAAAGCAATACTTTGCGAGGAGAAGAAAGCTTTTAAAAATAAAGAGATTAAACTAATAGAAATTCCCAACTACACTGAGATTTCAGTCACTAATCTTTATGAGGATGCCATGTAAGATGAGGAAGTGGTAGTTTACCTTCCTACCAAGAAACAACTCTCTAATAAACTACCAGAGAGGAACTTTTTCTTTGGTGGTCTTGGTACAATAAAAGAGGAGTATCTCAGAGAAATAATTGAAGAAGCACATAAGAAACGATATTCTATCTCTCCTGAAGACTAAAAAAAAGCAAGGCATTCTAATAAGCTCAGCTTGGCTAGAGGAACTTAAGAAGCATCCTTATCTTTCAAGTAAGCTTTGACATATAACTTTGTAGGAGGAAAATCTGGCACTGGCATATATCTTATGAAAGAGCATGCAAAGGTTCACAGAGAAAGAAAATCGCAGACAATTTATGAGGTGAGCAAGAGGCTTTATAAAGATGTCTAAAAACCAGATGAAATGAATATAGATGCAGGAGCTGGTACTAATAGAAGAAATATGGGCCCAAGCAAGCCATAAGAAGAGGAGAAGAAAGAGAAGCCAAGCCCCTTTATGGGTTAGTTTAATATGTGAACTTATTCATTCATTTAAATCTAAAACTTATTTATAAACATTCATTCTTCCCTCTCTCGCACATACTGTTGTCTTATCTACGCTCACTCTCTTACAGCTGCTTTGAATTAAGTCTACTGTATCGATGGGCAAGTCATGCATAAGGTGATAGAGCAGCAGCTTCTTGTAGTGAGTCTTGATTTAACTCCAGTAGAATTCAATTCCATTAAATGATGGGCTATAAGGAACGTTGTATACAGGAGTTATGTTTAGCTCTTCATAAGCTTTCTTAGACTCCTTAGTCTTATGAACTGAGAGGTTATCAACAAACAAGATGATCTCTTGGTTACTATACTTCTCTCTGAGCTTATGTAGGAACTCTATATACTACTCTCGCTTAATAGAGCGAGGGTGAATAACATAATTCTCTAAGCCTGAATCTTCAATTATACCAGCTAAAATTGCATGAGTGACTACCTTCACTTTTTAATCACAGACTTCTATATTATCATACTTCTTATACCAAGACTTAGTAATAAAGGTGTTGAATGTAAACACTGCTTCATCAGCGTGTATAAACTTGATGTTATTAGAATAGCTCTCTGCATTTAATAACATATATAGTTTAAATTATTACTATAAAATGGCACTGTAAAATCAAACACTCTCTTCACTCTGTTGACAGTCTTGAAAGTAATACCATTTCGTCTATAAATATTGGCTATAGTCTAAGGAGAGATACGCATACCAGGAAACTTGCGATGAACATCACAGCTCGCTAGTCTAAAGGAAAGTGTGCCCAATACTTTAAAGTCTTAGAGTAACAGAGGTAGTCAATATGGTGCTGTGAGAACTTTTATTTTCTAGCAGGATGCTTTCAAGTACCAGAATTAAAATGCTAAACAGCTAACATGCAGTGATACCTAACAGTAGAGGCACTCTTGTGTAAGAGCTTTGCTATAGCTGCATAATTCAATACTGGTTTGACTAATCTATATTAATACTCGTACCATACCTAAGCTTAAGCATAAAATCTAAATATTACTCATCATAAATAGACCCTAAATTTCGCTAATTTCTATTTCTCATTTTGCAAATTGGCCTAATTCTCTACTAACCCCTATAAGACCCCAACTATACCCTACTAATCAAAGCACTTATAAACCTCACTAAGGGGTTTTGGGGTTTTGAATGCCATTTCTTCTATAAATATTAGCTATAGTCTAAGGAGAGATACGCATGTCATGAAACTTGCGATGAAACATCACAGCTCGTTAGTCAAGAAGAAAGTGAGCCTAGTACTTTAATGTCTTAGAGTCAATGTGGACCTGTGAGAATTTTGATTTTCTTGCAGGATGTTTTCAAGACCCTGATTTATAATGAGAAACAGCTAACAAGCAATGATACCTAACAGTCGAGGCACTCTTGTGTAAGAGCTTTGCTATAGCTGCATAATTTAGCACTATTTTGACTTAGTCTATGTTAATACTCGTACCATACCTAAGCTTAAGCAATAAATCTAAATATTACTCATCATAAATAGACCCTAAATTTCGCTAATTTCTATTTCTCATTTTGCAAATTGACGTAATTTCTCGACTAACCCCAATAAGACTCCAACTATACCCTACTAATCAAAGCATTTATAAACCCAATTGAGGGATTATAACTAATTAATACTTAATTATCTTAATTTTAATATATTTTTCCAAGTCGAAAGTATTCCCTTATACTTAAAATTTTTTTATGTGATTGCTTAAAAATTGAAGATTTTGAATAGCGTATTGAGTTTTTATAAAACTCAAACAACAGAGAAGGATTAATTAAAATTACCATAATGCAAAAAAATCTTATATTAATTAATATTGAGAGCTTTATGAAATTTTTTATTACTTTAAAGTCTATTGCCAAGAATATTATCATTATTAATGAAAATATCATCTATAATTAGAATTTAGTATTTAGTTTTAAAAAATCAAATTAATAAGATAAATTAATTTATTAATATTATTATTCATTAAACTAAAACATTCATATCATTTTTATAAAAAAACAGAGTTTTTTATTTTATATTATTATAATAATTATTTAGATGTTCTTTATATCAGTTTTTTAGTAAATATTTTTCATAATATTATTATATAAATCTATAGTCAATTTAATTATAATTAAAGATATTCTACTTAAATAATTAAAGGAATGTTTTAAGACTCGGTTATTTATTATTAATTATTATTCTTATCAAATAATTTTTTTCATAAATACTTATAATTTAATAGGAATCTTGATTATACTGTAGATTTCGCAATTTCTTCACGAATTTATTATATATTGATTTATAAATAGCTCTAGGTTTAAAAAAGGTTAATTTGGAGGTATCTTAAGATATATTTATATTACAAAAACCTTTAATTTATAAAAAAAGTTTAGAAATGTTTGAAAAATATTTCAAATTAAATCAATTATTGAATTTATCAAAATGCAATTTTCAATAATACTTAACGCACATTAAATTTTGTAAAACTCCGTATTCAAATTTATAATAAGTGAATAATTTAAGCATAAGCTTAATTAAATTTATAAGACTTATAAGCTAAGTTTTTTTTATCTTCTCTAGTATTTTTTTAGCAACTTAGTTTCTTTAGAAGTTTCATTATGATTTTTTTAGATAGTATAATTATTAATCATTAAATTCAATATGTTTCATTATGTTCATTAGAAATCCCATATTTATCAAAATTCTGAGTAAAAGCAATATCATCCATTTACAATGTCATCATTAATATTATTAAATAAAGTTGAAAACTTCTCCCAACAACAAAAACTGACATGTGTGTAGCAAGATTTACATTCTAATATTTTTTTAATAATAACTAAAATAGTTAATAGGAAACACAAGAAATGGTATCTTCCTATTTTTCTATTATTTCTTCAAAACTATTGTCTTTTAGCAAGATTTAAAAATTAATTTAAATTATATTTATATTTAATAAAATATTTAAACAAAAAGCGATATATGAAATTAACTTCAAATCATAATTCTAAATTTTCTTCAAAATATAAATATTTTTTTAAGTTTCTTATATTCACATAATTTATATATGAATATTAAATAGTTAATAATTTTTAGTTACATTGTTTAAATAATCAGATCATCAACTTTATTTATAATATTTTTACTAACTTGCTTCAATAAACTTTAAATAAAATAACATTAATAATATATTTCAATTTAATTTATTGCATAAATTAAATTTCAAAATAATTTGAATATATAATTAATTGATTAAAAATGCAGAAACATTTAAATATATACGGGACACTCACTGTATTAAGTTACCAAACCAATTTAGAAACATTTCATTTGAGACAATTATCAAATTCCTTCTAAGATTTAATTATATACATGATTTATAATTAGATTTCTTGAATTCTAAATATCAACAGGTTCACAAGCATTCTCCCAATATGACAATAGATACAGACAAGAAGTAAATATTGGATTAAATTAAAAATTCTAGGTTTTTTTTCACATCTAAAATAATCTACATAAAAATATCAAAAGATTCTAATGTTTCTTAAGATGATGTTTTAGATTTAATGGAGTTGATAAAAAGTAAAATTTAAGAAGAACACAAAATCTTAAAAGGTACTATTGTAAAAATAAAATCAATCAAATACTACAAATATAATAATACTTGATCAAATTATAAAAAACTATAAAAGTCTAAATTTTGTCATAAAATTTAATTCGATTATGGACATAACAATCGAAAAATTTAGTTTTTTGTACTATTATTTATAAATAGCTGTATTATAGAAAATACAAATAAATTTTATTAAACTATAAAGTAAAATTATTTCACTGATTTTATAAGCTTAAATTTTTCACTGATAAGATAATTATAATTCACATTTATTAAATAATTAAATGTGACTATATTAAATTGAAGGAGTATTAATTTATAAATATTTTATTCAAGAATATTATATTATAATTCATTAATAGTTGTAAATGTTGATATTAAAAAATTGGATTTCATATTAAATATGGTATATCTTCTGATAATTTAAAAAAGTAAATTTAAAATAATTTATTTTAATATAAATTATAAGTTTATGCAAAAGGCTATCGAGGAGTATTAAGCAATCAATTCTTATTGTTAAAATATTAATAATATAGGGAAATAAGGAAGTTAATTTAATATACAATTAAAATATAAATGGCTAAATGTAAAAATTTGAAAATTTACATTAGCCATAACTTTAATAGCAAATTATAAGAAAAAACGTTCAGCCTTATTTCATTAATAGTATTATCTCATTTTCAAATGAAAAACTTAAGAAAATATTTTCATAGTTGGAAAAAAATACAACTTTATTCCTTTCTTTTTTAATAAGAAATACTAAAAATAGTAGAGTCCAGCTGAAATCTCTAATAAAGAAAACATTTTTTAGTTCATGTAGAAGTTTATAATTAATTTATAATAGACCTCAATAGATATTTGTAAATTTTGATATAATCTAGCTCCATCAATTAAAAAATATTCCAACTATAATATTTAAGATTTGCTCATACAATAATTTATAAATTATTTTAAACTAATTCTTTTGTGGATTTTAGCTAGTTAAATTAATTTATTCTATCTGAAAATAATTACTTTGATCATTTTATAAAATCAAGTATTTTATATTTTTTTAGTAAGAAATATAATGGAACAAAAGTAAAAATAACGTTCAATAAATAAATAAAATTTACACAAGATTGTATTTTTTTAAGTTCAAAAATTAATTATTATGTTTATCTTTTATCAATTTAAACTATATTTTTGAGAATAATTCAATTAAACTTAATATTGAATAAATAATTGATGAGTTCTCTAACTATGGAAATTATATCAGTACAATTTTTGAAAGTGCAGATAGACTTTTCAATGTTCATACTCTTCAACTTATAAACATAAGATTTTCATAGTTTCAAAAATAAAAAGATGTTTTAGATGATAGATAAACTTTAGATAAATTAGAGAAACTGATATTGATTAACTGTTAAGCTAACTTATCATAAGACTTCCCATTGAATTTCAAATTTATTTTATGTTTTATAATTAAAGTTTATGATAAATTATAATAATTGAGAAGTGTAACTCAACTAGATATGAAGAATTCCAAAGTCTTTTACGTGAATATTAAAATTATAAATTATTTATAAAATTCTGTGTTCCCAAACTTGAAATACTTGAAAGTTAAGGACAAAAATAATTTAAGAGTAGAGGTTTACTTCTATGACCCAGATATTGATAAAATATTTGAAAAACTTGAAAATGCATCAATTAAGTTCCCATAAGCAAAACTAAATAAATATAGAATAGATTAGTTTATTACTATTTTCTAAAAAGCTCAAATTTTAAAGATTACATGTAAAGATTAAAAATTAAAAAGATTCATATTATTATAATAAATATTTATTTGTTTTTAATAAGAAAATGTAAAGCGCCTATTTTGGAGATCAATTAAAAAACAAAAACTTTTTAAGCTGTTAGTTATATTTTTCTTATAAGGTCATATTTTATTAATTTCAATTATTTATTGATTATGAAAACTAAAAAGATTTATTCATATATAAAAATTTCCAGTACATATGTTAATTAAATTTTGATTTCCATCTTTAATGAATTTGAATTTTCAATATTTCAATTATTTTTATTATGTTTGAATACATTAGATTGTTTATAAATTTATTTAGTATCAAATGTTGTAACTCTATTATAAATGTCCCCATATCTAGTAATTACTTAATTTGGATATCCTTTAAAAAATAACTTCCTTTAAAAATTTAAATTTATATCTATAATTCAAATGCTTATCTTTTACATTCTTAGAAATTTTACTTACTATCTTTTAATTAAATCTGCAAATAAATGAATATTTCTAATTTGTGCACTCTAATGCAATTTTATTGATAATATTGCAATATATATATATATTTAATATAAATTACTATTTAATTATTATTTTAATTTTATTATCTTCATAAACTTAAAAAAAATTTGAATTTAACTAAATAAGTGAGCTTTAATGAAATATAAAAAATACAAAATATTCAATTGAGTTTGAAAAAAATTTGCATGCCAAAATTATAAAAAATTTAAATTGTGATATAATTATTATTATTAAAAAAAAAGATATCTCTATAGTAGATCAATCAAATAAATAATGAGAATAATTCTTAAAAGTATATATTTATAGCCTTTTTAATTATAAATATTTCAGTCTTATTAATAAGCATTAAAAGATTTCATTGAAGAATTGGGAAAAACTATATCTCTCTTACAAAATAAGTATTTTTATGTTTATTTTTACTTAAACATTCTCTTATTAACAACCTAGAGTATTGAAATAAATAAAATAAAAAAAAATCTTAATTAACATAAAATACATTAGAAACTTAATGAAGAGGTAAAAGAGGTTTTAATGATTAAATTAATTTTACATTTTTTATGAAGTCGAGCAGTTATTCTAAGGAGCTACAAAAGTACAGAAATATTTAAAATCTGATAATGAGAATAAAGCTAGTGACTTGCTTATTAAGTACAAAAAGAATAAAAATAAAGAAGAATTTTAATTGATTAGTTATGAAGATGACAAGACAGATTGAAAAAGATACAAAAATACTTAAAACAAATTTCTTATTTTTTTCATTATTCTATTTCACTTCATAAAAATATATATTAGTTGAATTGAATCTAGATATCTTCCAATGCATTAAATTCAATTATTTTATAAATAAATAGTCTTAGACTAAGTAATTTATAAATGTTTAGCTCCTTCTTTCAAATATTTATATTTCCTTGAAATAATTTTGTAATTTTAATGATCAAAATTTTGAAATAGTTATAGAAACAATCTCAAATATATTTTGAAAGCCTGTCTTTTGCTTTTTCTATTTACTTGCAAAGTTAATTAAATAATCTATAAGAAATTAAAAGTACATTTATAATATTGTTGGAATAAATTCGAAATGAAAAAAAAATATCTCTAAAAATAAATATAATATAAATATCATAGCAGTTAATAGATTCAAAGTGATTCAAAATTTAAATTTAAATTAATTTATCTATATATTCCAAAATTTTAACTAACTTTATTATTGACAATATTTCTAAATAATCCAAAAAGGGAGAATTTATGATGATGATTAATGAGTAAACTCAAATTAAAATATTTATCATTTCACTGTTTAATACTAAAATCAAACCATCAATTTTAGTCGTGACGTAGACGTGTCTGAAGTGAGTTGACGTGGCAATCAATGACGTGGCAAGTCGTGAACTAGAAAACTCCGAAAAACCACCTCGCCCCCCATTCCACATCTCCCCGAACCGAGATGCATACGAGATAAGAGCCTAGCGAACTAGGAGTATCCCCCGCAGAGCTCGCAGAGATCTGCTTCCTGTAAACAATTAAAGAGGAGTCTGGAGAAAACGCTTACCAGGTTCCACCGCTGCTGAGATAGTAGTCTCTGTCCTTTCGCTGTGGTAGCCTCATTAACCCGACCTGGTGTGGGAGAAAAATCATTATCGTTGGCTTCTATGGTTCTCATCGTCTCACTTTTGAAGGTTGAGCACCACCTTCTTCCTGCTCCCTATTACCTAGGAAACTGAACTCACGCCAGGAAGCTCATCTAATGCAGGGAAATCCTTACCATGCAGACGACTCGAGGAGTCTAGGATCTGACAGATTGAACTCCGCCGACTGGCCCCTAATGCGGTGAACCCAGCAACCCCCTGCCTACCCTCAGCAGGCCTTAGTGTAGTAGAAAGCTCTATTAGAAAGTCTCCAGCCTCGGGCCCCTGTGGGTCACCCTATCCTTATAACTTTCGGGAGAATTTATGATTTTAAATTCACCACCATAAAACAGTAAAATAAGTTTTTCTAGTTTTGAAAAGAAAATAATTTTAAATTCCACTATGATATTGAAAAAGATATGCTAATATTAAAATAACAAAATAACATAAACTCATTCAAGATGAAGATAAATGCATTAAATATCCTCTCTCATTTTAAAATCCAAATTTATTCTGAAAATTTTTTTAAAGCAAGCAAGATATCAAATTATAAGTAATATTTGTCGCCACATTCACTTTAATAAATTAAATTGAGGGGAAAAAATTACAATAAATTTAAATATTTTTGTAAATAGATTGTTTTATTGCTTAACAACGAAACAAAATATTTTAAGAAAGCAGATTCAGTTTTAGATATATGAAAATCACAAGTCTAAAGCTTGTTATTACATAACTTAATTTAATTAGATGAAGAAATTTTAATATGTTAAAATAATAAGCTCAATTAATATCAATAAAAAGACAAGCTACAATTAATTAAAGTTATCTGCTTTTGTATATTAATTAGTTTAAAATATTTAAGCAAGCAAAATATTATTTTGGGCCAATAAGCAAAGATGGAATTTCGAACATATTAAAAGAATTAATATAAAAAACAATTGCATGTACTTATTTCATTTTTTGGGAATATTTTATATTATGAAAAAATTATATTAGCGTTTCCTCAAATGTTTGAGGATATGGAGACGCTCATCATAGTATATTAGGTGTAGTATAGTTATTATAAAGATTAGATGATCATAATAAATTATTGGTTGCATACTAAAACATTTTAGTAGGATTAATTATTTGCTTATACATCTCTTAAATCTTTTACAGGGACTTTTTTTTCAAATTTTGAATAATTATTATTATTATTATTATAGATAATTTGGATCTATAAATTCATAGGATTGTATAAAAAGATGATTTATAAAATACTCTTACCATTATTACAGACTAAAATTTATTATATGCTTTAATACTTATCTTTAAATCGCGAATTTTGGAGAGTATAGAAAATGTTCTTTCTATAAATCTTAATATTTTTCTGCAATTTGTTTCTCTAACAAAGAATCTTTGAATGATATTATTTTAGTCATATTGTAAACACATTGAATTTATTGAAATTGATAATGAAATAGATGTTTAATAGTAGATTATAGATTATCGTAAAAAATATCCTGAATGTCGAATCGAACTAGTATACTTATAATTGTTTAATAGTAGTATTAAAGAAAATAAATTGATACTTAAGAGGAATCAAAGAAAAATCATTAATTTATATAGACTATTTAATATATCAAGAATTCAAAGTGCAAAGAAGGAAATGTTATAGTAATCACTACGAAATAGATAAAAATTTTTAATAATTAATTATGAATATTTTATAATAATTTTTAACTTATATATATTTAATTTGTGATAATGCTGCAATAAGGTACAATTATGTTTTAAATATATATTTTATAAATAAAAGAATATAAAAAATATATTTTTATCACTAATTCCTCGATTTTAAATAGTAACATTAAAAAACCATTATAAATATTAAATTATAAGAATTTATAAAGCAATTAGTTTTCTCTGTGATAATCCTAGTAATATTTTTAATAAATAATTGTGTTAGCTAGTATTAATTATAAACTTTATGAAATAAAGAGAATAAGGATATATAGAATATTATTATGTGAATTGAAAAGTAATCTAATATATAAGTAAAAGGCTAAATTAAATCGATATTAAATCTAGAAATTTATGATTGAAGCTTAGATACATATTAAGGCCTTCAAATATTTATTGTTCAATTTATATTTTGAACCAAAAAAATTACATAATTAACAAACTTATAATTTAATTACTTATGGAATAAATCATAAGTATTTAAATTTTTTATCAAAATTGATTATTTTATCTTTATTACTAAAGATTTAAATTTTAATTATAAATTAATCAAAATTTATAACTTAATAAAAAATAAAAATATATTGTTTATTTTTTTTAATTGTTATAATTTTTATTATGAATTATTACATCTAAATTTTCTTATCATTAGAAATAAAACTTAAAAGAATAAAAGATTTTTCTGATTAAAGTTTTTATAATAAATATTAATCATAGTTAGTTTGTAAATTAAATTATTTTAATAAAAATGAATTCCAAATTAACAATCTTACCCCACATTACTGTGTTAAGTTTCTTAGATCTCTCTAAAAACCTTCGGTTTAGACGCTTAAGTCGTTTAGAAAATACTTTTTTCTTAGATAAATACGAATATTTTAATAACAAAAATCAAAAATTAAAAATAACAATTGATTCAAATTCAAACAATTAGAATTGGAAAGAATTTTAGTTTCTTAAAAATTTGGAACAAGTCAATGTGATTACTTAATTAAAGTTTTTTAATATTAATGATTAGTATAAAATCATTTGAAAGTCTAATAAATCTAGTTGAAGTTTTAGAGACCCTTCTTGATATTCATAATTCAAAAACTGTTGATTGGTTTATAAATCTAAGCTAATGTGAAATCGTTGAAGAAGAATAAAAAAATGATGCAAATAATTAAAAATTAATCAATATAGAAAAGCAAGAAAAAAACACCTTTAACTAAAGCGAAAATAGTCTTTTAAGAGTAATATTGTAAATAAAATGTGAAATTAGTATTGAAAAAAAACATGAATATGAAGTCTTATACTGCCTTAATTCTATCTTCTTCCTCTTTATCGGAATCTTAGTCATATTTTCTTCGAAAAATATCCTCTTTCAACTTTTGATCTTCTTGGTGTCAATAATATCACAACTAAAGATACTATTGCTAAAACCGCGTCTACCTTTGTCCAAAATGCTGTCAAGCTGGAGATTTCTTTGAGAGAGGTGGTTCCACCATTTTTGAAAAAAAATTAAAAATTAGAGATGTTTAATAAATAAATTTAACAAATTAAGCTTTTAAAGTTTGAATAATGAGATATTTAAGTTTTCACTTATAAGTTTAATTTATAAGGAAATGTAATCAGAGATACCTTAATTAATTTTAATCAAAAACGTAATAATTAAGACTGTGTTAAATTTATTTATTAAACATCTCTAATTTTTAATTTTTTTTCAAAAATGGTGGAACCACCTCTCTCAAAGAAATCTCCAGCTTGACAGCATTTTGGACAAAGGTAGACGCGGTTTTAGCAATAGTATCTTTAGTTGTGATATTATTGACACCAAGAAGATCAAAAGTTGAAAGAGGATATTTTTCGAAGAAAATATGACTAAGATTCCGATAAAGAGGAAGAAGATAGAATTAAGGCAGTATAAGACTTCATATTCATGTTTATTTTTCAATACTAATTTCGCATTTGATTAACATTATTACTCTTAAAAGACTATACTCACTTTATAATTAAAACAGAAATAGTTAGATTACTCAAATAAAAATAAGTCCCTTGACATAAGTAAAGGGATTAAGTTTTATCTAAATATTTAGCTAAAATAGAACAAAATTATAAAGTAATGTTTCTTAGTTTATGTATGTTATTTATAATTAACTGTTTTTGAAAAGCACCTTGATGAAATTTCCAATGGAGAAAAAAAGGTTTATTGATGCTATTTTATTTACCTTTAAATTTATAAAGAGACAGGATATTTCAATAATTGCTTATTAAAATTCTGTAATCCAATCTTAAATATTATTTAATATATCATCAACTATTTTTTTCATGAATACATTTTTTATCGATAAAATGTTTACTCAAGTTGTTGTATTTTATCAGAATAAAGTTCAATTAATTTTGAATGATAAAAAATAGGTATCAAAAAGAAAAGTAAAGTAAAAATTAAAAGATTCGATATTTTATATTTTATAATAGTTTATATATATAGAATCTCATATAGATTCTAAAATGGCTAATTGCCTAGCTTTTGAAGTGATTATTATTATTATTAAAGATGCACATATTTAAAAAAATTGAAGTAATTATTCAATTAAAAATATTTATTTTTCTCACCAAATATTTCAAATAATGAATCATCAATTTTAATTTTTAGGAAAATTTCGATCCAACTTAGTTTTACAAATGATTAACTATATACAAATGAATTTTTAACTCAAAACTAGTAATACTTACTTTAAGATAAAGACAAAATAATAGAGGAATCTCTTGTATTTAAAATGTCAAAATTAGTTAAAAAATATAACTCAAAACATTAAACAATAAAATTTGAGATAATTTATGACATCACATACAGATTAATCAACTTAAATAAATTAGTGATGTTATAATAATTAAAATAAAAATGTATATTATTGCTAAATGACGAAATAATATGTTCTTCGGGTTGCTTAGCTAGCTTAAGATATGAATATCTAAAATAAAAGGCTTGTTATTAATTGATTTAAAAAAAGTCTATAAAATCATCATTAATTTCTCATTTATATATTTTCTTTTAATATCAATTCAAATACTCCAACCATAGAATTAGAAAATGTGTTTAAATATGTAAATTAGCTACATATTTTCGAATAAAATTAAGTAATTATCCTCGCAAACATGAATACTTTGAGTTTATAACACATTAAAAAAATGAATCTCTAAAATATTAGTACTTATCCATTTCATTTATTTACAAGTTATTTTTGTTTATAAAATTAAAATTTTATAATTTCCTCCTTTTTTTGATAAGCTAGAGACCCTCATAATAAAGGATAAGGTATAGCATTCGTATTACTAATAAATAGAGGTTAAAGTTTAAGAATATCAAAAATAGAATTAATTGAGCAATTTAAGTAAATTACCAGCTTTTGCATCACTTAAAAAGTTTACAGGGACTTTTTATATTATATTAATTTACTTATTTTGATATATTGAACATTTGTTCTTATATTCAATGCAATCAACAATTTTAGTTTTATTATTCTTAAATATACCTAAAATGATAAATTATATACTACTTTTTGCATAGCTAAAGACTATTATTTAACATCTGAAAAACTACAAATCTTTATCTCAAGAATATTTGAGAGTATTGAAAATGCTTCTATAATAAACCTAAAACTTTTCCTGCATGCTTCCTCTATAACATAAGAATAACTGAAAAACACTCTTTAATCTTATTGCAAACACATTGAATTTATTGAAATTTAAAATGAAATTGAAATGCAAAAGAAACTTCAGGATTATTATTAAAGTATTAATAGGTAAAAGATGAATTAAATTTCTAAGTGCATTGTATTTGTTAAGAATAATAAAAATGGAGAGGGATAGATTTAGGTCATTATAAAAGAGTTAAAATCTTTAAATAATTATCAATGAATAATGTATTTAATTTATTTTACTAATTAAAGAATTACTTTCTAATTGCTAATATATCACTAATATTTTAAAAATAATTTTTAATAGTCAGTTAAGTTAGTCAGTAACTATAGATAAATTAAAATTCTAGAGATCAAAATTTCTAGACAATATATATTAATCATTATTAATTTGTTAGCTATATTAAATTCAACTTTTTTAAACCTAATTTTAGTTAGTAGTTAAAAGATGTTTAGTTAGTCTACAAGATCTGCTGGTTGACTGGCGAACTCTGCTTTGTCAGTTTATTCGGTGGATCTGAATATTATTCACAAAATCGTTGTGGAGAATTTAACATTGATATTTACGATTGAAAGATCTTGATTTAATAAGTTAAAATAGTCTTCCACTTTATCATGAGTCTCAATTCTGCAGTCTGATCAAGTTGATTTGGTTGCTGCTTACATTTTCAACATCGTTAATAGTTAAGGTTCCATTTCTTGCATCTTGTTGAATTGCCATTCATCACTTTAGTATCAGAGCAGAAGCACTTAGCACTTCCGAGCCAACTTTGCGTCTTGTGCAGTAGGTTGGCTTGCTCGAGAGGCCATTTCCCTGGCACCTCATTCCATCAGCCTATGAATTCTTAGAGATGTTCTATATTCCTTCTTCGCTCACTAATTAATAATGTAAATGGAAATTATTGCCAAATAATATTAATATCAATGTTGGGTGAAGGAAACTTCCGTGGAGAGCTGGAAACTGCACGGCAGTAGGAAACTTCTCCCCACAACATTTATTATCATGTTATAATTATAAAGTTCATATAAAATAGATTTATTGTCTATTAAATTATATAGATACAAACTATTGAGAGACTAATAAAACAAAAAGATTGAATATTAAAGGCAGATAAAGAACTTAAAAAATACATTCTAAAAAAGTAACAACAGCTCATTGAAATTTTTATAATTGAATAATGAACTCCCTCCTCGATTCTAATTTTATTTAATTAGCATCAATACACTGATTAAAAACTAAATGAACTCTTTCAAAGGTGCTTTTTTCGACAATCTGATGGTGCTAATTTAAAAATAAGAAAGTTATGAATTTATTTGAAATTATTTATGTAAAGAAGTGGGCCTCCTCCAATGCATATAAAGGTATTTATTTAGATAAAATGCAATAAAATCTAAGAGTTATTTGTATAATACAAATTTTTTATTATTATAATTCAAAAATGTTAAATTGTAAGGAGGTCTTATATATAAGTTCAATTGAAAAATTTATTAATGGTCAATACATAAAAAAAATCCTTCAATTTTTATTTTATGTAATTTTGATAATAAAATATATAAATAATCAATTAATCTGTATTAAGAGTATTATTAAATTTCTTATATTATGATAATTTAATTCGAAATGCTACTAATCATATATTCTAACAATTGATTTTTAGATATCAATTATAAATAATTTTTGGATTACATTATTAAAATTAGGATCATAAATTTATAATAAAATATAAGATTTATTTGAAAAAAATTGAAATTAGTCTATTTAATAATACTTGGGTTCAATTTAATTATAAAAAAGTATTTAAAGAAGAATTTTTTTAAATTAATTTTTTATTAAATTATTAAATATGACTTAATCATTTTGTGGTATGATTATTCAATAAAATAACATTAATTAAAATTTTTACCATAATTATCGAACATATTTTTATCATATAGACATTTGGGAATATAATTTGAAATATCAATAATTATTTTTATTGAAATAATTATTTTTTTCAATTTATTTACTATAATCAATTGAATTGAGTTAAGTTGTGGAAATAATTTAAGAGAATAAACTTAAAAAATATGCTAATTTGTATCTTTAAAAATTATTAATCATTTTGATTTTTAATTTAAAATTATTTACATTATCATTTTTGAGTGTTTATTACTTATATTAAATGTTAAATTATTGCTCATGAAATAAATTAAACTATAAATTAATAATATTTAGTTCATTGCATATTTACTATACATAACATTTTAAATATCTCAATATTTAAATTTAATATTAAATAAAGTTTCTCAATATTGTTTTTAAATTATTTACTATTTATATTAAGTTATTGAATTTATAAATGAAATTGGTGGCAGTTTAAGTTGGCAAATTTAGAAAGTTGGGTTCATTCGATAATTCAAAATTATCTGGACTTTACTATTGGCGGTTCTATTTTATTTCATCCTTGAAGCTAGATAATTATATTTTAAACGCCTCTAAATTCTATAAATTTTACCCTCATAATCTAGTCGAATGATCTCGCTCATGCGATACGATAAATTACTATCCAATATCCAAAGTCCACAAATTTTAATTTTTTATCGAATGAGCCCACGATCGTTTAAATTGGCCAATTATAATTGAATATATTTTAATTAATTTGCTAATTTCTAATGTATTCCTATAATAGTCATATTTCTAATAAACTTATCTAATCATCTCTAAAATATTATTAATTTATGAATAAATATAAGGGAAATTTCCTGCACTAAAAAATTAATATTTTTTTAATCCTTATAACAGCTATCTACCAACTTTCTGTCTAATTTCATTGTTATAATTACACTTAATTTGTTAATCAATTAAACAATAATACTTTTTGTATGGATTCCAAGAACCATCATCTCTACTTCTGCATTTTAATATTTACATACGATTCCATCTGATAATTGTAGATTTTTGTCCTTAACCATTATATTGTCCTCTCTGTACTCATAGTATTTCCAAATATTGCATCCAATTTTTATTGAAAATATTATTCAATTTATCTTGTTCTTTCCATACTTATATAATTTTAGAAGATATTTTATTGAACTAATTAAATGATGTATAAATATAATCTTAATATTTAATGGGTATAAAAAAATATTACATTTTTTTATTTTAATCAAATTTAGTAAATTTTACATAAATTAAAAAGTGCAGTAAAATTCCTTTTCCCTTAATTTAATAAAATTTTTAACATAATTATGTTCATAGTTTGTAAAGAATTACGATATTTTTTGAATAAAGTGAATTGTATTAAATAATAGACAAATAAATAATTTAAAACATGTCTGATCAGAGTGCTCTGTGTCATTCAACAAAAATTTAAGTTACAAAAAACATATCTAACATTTTTATTTTTACAGGGGTTGCACCTGGCCAGACTGAGGGCGTCAACGAAGAGGAACTTCAGGAAATCGCAGAGAGAAGGGCATAGGAAGTCAATATCGGTGATGAAGATGAAACGTTTTTTTTTAGATTTACTATTACTACTGTTGTTATTACTATTACTATTATTGTAAATTAATTTTCTTATTCACTTTATTTTATTTAAAAAGCATCATGAATATAAAATTACTCTAATGAAATAAAAGTTTGAGAAAAAAATTTGTTGTATTATCTAATATAAAACATTTAAATCTCAAAATACTTATATTATCTAATAAAAAATATTTTAAAAATCCAGGATTATATAATTTTAGAATTGGCTGTTTAATTAAAAATATAGTTGAATAAATTTATTAAAAAAGAAATTCGCAAAAGTAATTTTAATTGCAATTTATTTTATAAATAAAATGAATAGTATAAAGCTATATTAATTTTGTAATAATTTTAAGTACAATTCTTTTTAAAAAAATAAAATTCCATTTATATAGCAATTTTTAAAAATCATTTCTATTTAAGAATATTAAATAATAAAAATGTAGAAACATTTAAATATTTACGGGACACTCACTGTATTAAGTTACTAAACAAACTTAGAAACATTCCATATGAGACAATTATCAACTTCCTTCCAAGATTTAATTTGATTTTGGGGGGGGAAGTTTCCTGTCCCAAAAGGTAGTTTCCTGCCCCCACAATAAATTTTATGTTTTTTGCAAAAATTTTAATAGAAACAAAAATATTTCAATTTCAATTACCATAATCATGTACTATACAACATTTATTATTAAATAATTTTCAAGGTACATATTATTCTTTATCAAATTATATATTATTAACAAGGCTAAATTAAGAGTTTTTATTAATAATTAATGCAATTATCATTTTATTTTAAATTCATTATCAACGTAGAAATGATATTTGAAGTTAAAAAAACTACATCATAATTGATGATAAAGATTATTTTAAAATTATAAAAATTACATATTTTTATGTAATGGGCAGGAAATTACCTTTTTTGGGGCTGGAAACTTCGCCCTTAGAGTGCATATAAAATTTTGAGGCAGGAAACTTCCCCCCCCCCGATTATTTATATTATTTAATATATATAATTTTTAGTTTAGATTTCTTGAATTCTAAATATCTACAAGTCCACAATCATTATCCCAAAATGACAATAGACACAGACAATTTAGAAATATTAGATTAAATTAAAAATTCTAAGTATATCTTAACATCTGAAATTATTTACATAAAAATATCAAAAGACTCTAATGCTTCTAAAGAAGATGTTTTAAATACAATGGAGTTGATAAAGAGTAAAATTTAAGATAATTAGAAAATTATAGGAGGTACTATAGGAAATATAAAAACGATCAAATAATAAAATAAAATGATACTGGATTAGATTATTAATATGTAAATTTATTATGAAGTAAAGATTAATATGATATTGGACAAATTAATCGAAAATTTTACTTTATGTTACAATTATTTATAAATAGCGGTATTAAAAAAAAATACCAAATAAGTTCAATTAAACAAAAAGTCAAATATTATATAAGGTTAAATATTTTTACTTATTAGAAAATTACAAATATCCATTTATTAAATATTTAAATTTGCCTATATTAAAATTTAATTTATAAATATTTTATTCACAAATTTATATAATAATTCAGTAATAGTAGTTAATGTTAATGTTAAAATATTGGATTTTATCTTAAGAAAGGCATATCTTCTGATAATTTTGAATTAAATTTCAATTTTTTTATTTTAATATAAATAAGTTTATGTAAAAGGCTATAGAGGAGTATCAAGCAGTCAATTCTTATTGTTAAAATATTTATAATTTAGGGAAGTGAATTTTATTTTAATTTTAAATGATTAAATTAAAAATTTAGATATCGTTATAATTCGTAACTTTCAATTTAATTCTATTGATCCAAAATAATATAAAATCAAAACGTTATATCAGGAATTTACTAATGTCAGATTCTAATAATAAATTTCACACAATAATTTTTTTACTTTTACAATACATATTTTTTGCTCTATATTTTTAATTAAAAAATATTAAAATCGTAAAGTCAAGCAGAAAATCATATAATAGAAGAAATTAATGTAGTTTTCTTGAGGAGGTTTATAATTAATTTTTAGCTGCTCTAATTAAGTATCAATAAGTTCTAGTTTAATTTAACTTCATCAATTGCAAAATATTCCTACTATAATATTTAAGATTTGCTCACACAATAATTTAAATTTAAATTATTATTTTAATAAACTAATTTTTATATGAATTCTAAAATCATATTTATTCTATCTGAAAATTATTACTTTGATAATTTTCATAAAAGAAAATCTTTTACATTTATTTTAGAAATGCAAAAAATGAACAAAAAGTAATTTGACTTTTAATAAAAAATAAAATTATACTAAATATTTTATCTCAAGTTCTAAAATTAATTATTATCTTTTATCAATTTTATCTATATTTTTGAAAAATATATCAATTAAATTTAATATTAAAATAATAATCGAAGATTTCTCTAACAATGGAAATTATATCAGTACAATTTTTGAAAATGCAGATCGGCTTTTCAATGTTAGTACACTTCAACTAATAAGGATAAGAGTTTTTATTTTTCAAAAAGAAATAGGTCTTGAGGATACTAGAAAAACTTTAGATAAATTAGATAAACTGATAATGATTGATTCTTAAGGTAATTTCTCATAGGACTTCCCATTGAATTTATTTTTATTTTTAATTATTGAGGTTTATAATAAATTATTAAATTGAGAAGTGTAACTCATTTAGATTTGAGGAATTCCAAAGTCTTTTACGTGAATTAAAAAATAATTAAATTATTTTAAAATTCTATTTTCCCAAACTTAAAATACTTGAAAGTTAAGGACAAAAATTGTATAAGGGTGGCGTTTGATTACTTTGATCCAGATGATGATAAAATATTTCAAAAACTCGAATATGCATCCATTAAATTCCCATAAGCAAAACTAAATAAATATAAAATAGAATAGTTTATCACAATTTGCTAAAGTGCTCAAATTTTAAAGATTACATGTAAAGATTAATAGTCATTTTATAATTATAATAAATTATTTATTTCTTTTAAATATTAATAATGTAATGCGTCTGATCTGGAGATCAATTAAAAACAAAAACCTTTTAATCGTTAGTTATATTTCTTTTTTAAGTTAAGATATTTTATTAACTTAATTTATTTATTCATTATGAAAACTATTTTTTTTTATTAACTTTTTACTATAAAAACATTACAAGATTATTTCTTAATGAAATTTTATTTTTATTTTAATGAAGTTTTATTTTCAATATTTCCATTATTTTGATTAAGTTCAAATTTGTTAGATTGTTATAAAATTTAATTTGTAACATTTTTTATATCAATATTAAATATATATAATTTGTTTGGATATTTTTAATTCTATTATAAATGTCCCCAAATCGAGAGATCACTTTATTGGGATATGCTTTAAAAAACCTCCTTTAAATGTATTTATAATTTCAAATGTTATTCTTATAAATTCTTAGATATTTATTTTACTAATTATATAATGTAGAATCTTTGCTTGTTTTTTTCGCACTCTAATGAAGTTTATAGAAATATTGCAATTTATTTATTTAATATAATTTACTTTTTCATTATTATTTTAATTATATTATCTAAATAAACTTTAAAAATTCTCGTCATATATTACTAAATAAATGAGCTTTAATGAATATCAAATACAAAATATTAAACTGAATTTGGAAGAATTTTGATTCCAAGATTATAGAAATTAAGTATTTTATTTAATATAATTATGGAAAATATGACATATATTATAAATAAATCAAATAATAATGAGAATATTAATTCTAAAAGCATATTTATTTTTATCTAATTTTTCAATTGAAAATAATTCAGTCATAAATTTTAAAATTTAGAGATTTATTATAGATGTAGAAAGAAATTATTTCCTTATAACAATATAAATATTTTGAATGTTTGTATTTTATTTAAACCATTCTCTTATTAACACCTAAGAGCATAGAAATAATAAAATTAATAATTTTTTATTTACATAAAATACATTAGAAACTAATTTATTTATTAAAGAGGTTATAAATGATTAAATTAATATATTTAATATAAAATTTTATGAAGTTAAGCAATTATTTTAAGGAGCTACAATAGTTCAGAAATTTTTAAAATCTGATTATGAGAATAAAGCTGATGACTTGCTAATTAAGTACAAAAAAACTAAAAATAAAGAAGAAGTCTAACTGTTTTGTTATAAAGATGATTTTACAATTTGAAAATTAAACAAAATTACTTAATACAAATTTCATAATTTTTTCATTATTTTATTTCACTTCATAAAAAGATATATAAGTTAAGTTATTTCTATTGCATTAAGTTTTATAAATAGTCTTAGACTAAGTAATTTATTACTCTTTAACTCCTTAGTTTTACTAATTTAAATACCCTAAAATTAGTTATATAATTTTAATTATTAAAATATTCAAATACTTAAAGATATAATCTCAAATATATTTCATATAACAGTAATAATTTGATTTATATATACTTGCAAACTTTAAAAATAATCTATAAAAACTATAGGTATTTTTTTATATACTAGGGTTACATTTGAATGAATGAAAATAACTAAAATAAATAAATAGAATGTTAATATCATAGCAGTGACTAAACTCAAAGTGACTCAAAATTCAATATAATATTGATTTACTTATAGTATCCGTATTTAATCTCGACTTTGATATTGCCAATATTCCTTAGTCATCCAGAAAAGTGAGAAATTATAATTTTGAGCTCACCTTCATAAAGAGTTAAATAACTTTTTCTATCTTGGACAAGAATATAAAATTATAATAACAATAACCACTATCGACTCATTTTCATACTCATTCTAAAGAGAAAAATTTTGCTTGGGTTTCAAGAAATTTACAACACATATCTGAAGGGAGTTAATTAATAATTTAATAATTTTAATTAAATTCATTTTCAAATTTGATTGAATTCCAACTATAATCATAATCATAAATATATAAAATTAATTAATGAACTCTAAATTAACAATATTACCACAAATAACTGTTTTAAGCTACTTGAGTCTTATAAATAACCTAAATTTAAGATTATTAAGTAAATCTGAGAATAAATTCTTCTTAGAAAAATACGAATACTTTAAGAATTCATAACAAAAATTAAGAGTAACTCTTGATTCAAACACTAAAAGTATAAGAAATTGGAAGTAATATTAGTTACTTAAATGTCAAGACTAAGTCAATGTGATTTTATCATCATTATAAGTTAATTTATTTATTTATTTGGTAAATTTATAGATTGCCATTTAATAAAATCAAAGTATTATCTATCTTTTGGAAGTTTTAGTGACTCTTATTGATATTCATAATCCAAATTATGCAGGTGAAATTATATAATAAAACAATGATGACTAAAGTGAGTTAGAATAAAATATTGATACACATGTACAATTTTAAATAACTTAATTTAATTTTTATATTTTATTGCACAATCTTCTCTGAATCAAGAATAACAAAATTAAGTTTATAAAATTGTTAAGATCAAACTTAGATTTAAAGATATGAAGATTCACTCAGATATTGAATAAGAAATGCTAATTAAACAATAAAATTAATTAGAGAAGAAATTAGATTAGAGCTTTGAAGATCCTCTAACAGAAAAATGTCTAAATTACTCAAAAAATATAAGTCAACCCAGTAATGTGTCAAATTTGATATAATATATGATGTCACATGCTTTTTAATCAATTAAGTTAGAATAAGTTAACGATAATTTTTATAATTTTCTAATTTCAATTTTATTTTATTGCTAAATGATGACCCAATACATTTTTAAGGTAGCAAATCTAATTTTAGATATGAATATAAAAAGTAAAACTCTTGTTATTACTTAATTTTATTTAATTTATAATTATCTTAAAATTTTACGATTATATTCATAAAATTAATATCAATAAAAACACAAGCGATGTAGGATTTAAGGATCTGTTTTTATAAGTTAATGGACTAAAGATATCTGAAGCAAGCTATTTATTATTTTATGCCAGTATACATAAGTGGAATTTCGGACATATTAAAAGAATGAATCTCTAAAATAATGGTATTTTCCCATTAATTTATTAAAAATTAATACAACTATTAAAATAATTAATCATTTCCTCCAATGTTTGACAATCTTGAGACACTCATCATAGTGGATTATGTGGAGTTTAATTATTTTTACAGATTAGAGGAGACTATAATAAATTATTGGTTGCATATTAAAGCAAGTTAGTAGAACAAATTACCAGCTTCTGCATCTCTTAAGACTTTTACAGGTACTTTTTCAAATTTTAATAATTAAAACCCCATAGATCAATTAAGACACTAAGATTGGGGTTAAGAACAATTAAATTAAAAATTAATAATTATTGGCGTATAATTATAATGTTTGGACTAACTATTAAAACTATTGGCTCGATTAATTGTCCTTATAAAATAATCCAATCAGGGCGTGTAAATTTTATTTTAGTCTAATTATATTTAATTTCAGCCAATAATTATTAATTATTAATTTAATTGTATCTTAACCCCAATCCTCGTGTCTTAATTGATCTATGGGGTTTTATTTAGAAAAAATGAAATTTTTTATTCTATATGAGAGTTTTAAATTACAAAAATACTTTACCATAGGTATAGACTAATATTTATCATCAGAAAAAATACTAATCGTTATGTCGCGAATTTTGCAGGGTATTGAAAACGCTTTGACTATAAATTTCAAATTTTTCCTGCAAATTTATTCTTTTACAAGATAATCTTTGAGTGATGTTTTCTAGTTATATTGTAAAAACATTGAATTTATATATCTTGAAGACGAAATAGATGTTTAATAGTAGATTCTAGAATATCGTAAAAATATCATGAATGGCGGGTGGAACTAGTAATTTTATATAAATTAATTATAGTATTTTAGAAAATAAATTGATACTTAAGAGGAATAAAAAAAATCAGTAATTTATATAGACCATTTAATATGTTAAGAATTCAAAGTGGAAAGAAGGAAAAGTAGTAGCTACTACGAAATAGATTTAAACTTTCTAATGATTAATAATTAATATTTCTCAATTATTTTAAACTAATATTTTTAATTTGAAAATTTGCTACATAAAGGTACAATTATGTTTCATATAAATATTTTTAAAAAAAGATTTATTTAGAAATATATAATATAAAAATATATATTTATCACAAATTCCTCGATTTTAAATAGTAACATTAAAAACTAATATATAAATATTAGTTTAAGAATTTATAATGCAGTTAATTTTCTCGTGGGATTATCCTAGTAATATGTTTAATAAATAATTTTTTTTAACTAGTATTAATTATAAATTTTATTAAATTAAGAGAATAAGGACAAATAGCATATGATTTTGTGAATTTAATAAATAATCTAATATTTAAGTAAAAGGCTAATTAAATTATATCGAAATTAAATCTAGAAATTTATGATTGAAGGTTAGATACTTTATAAGGCCTTCAAATTTTTATTGTTAAAATTAAATTTGGGTAAAAATAAATTAAATATTTAACATGCTCATAATGAAGATATATATTGAATAAATCATAATTATATACAATTCTTTTTAATCAAAATTATTATTTTATCTTTATTACTAAAAATTTAAATTATAATTATAAATTAATCATAATTTTATACAAAAAAAAATTAAAAAAAATTGTTTATTTTTTAAATTTTAATAATTTTTATTATGAATGATTATCTTAATTTTTTTTATCATAAGAATTAAAACATAAAATGAATAAAATATTTTTCTCATCTAATATTTATAATAAATATTAATCATTGTTAGTTTGTAAATTTTATTATTTTAATAAAAATGAATTCTAAATTAACAATTTTACCCCACATTACTGTGTTAAGTTTCTTAGATCTCTCTAAAAACCTTCGGTTTAGACGCTTAAGTCGTTTAGAAAATACTTTTTTCTTAGATAAATACGAATATTTTAATAACAAAAATCAAAAATTAAAAATAACAATTGATTCAAATTCAAACAATTAGAATTGGAAAGAATTTTAGTTTCTTAAAAATTTGGAACAAGTCAATGTGATTTTTAATTTAATTTTTTTTTTATTAATTAAATGATTAGTATAAAATCATATGAAAGTCTGATAAATCTAGTGGAAGTTTTAGAGACCCTTCTTGATATTCATATTTTAAAAACTGATGAGTGTTTTAAAAATCAGAGCTAATGTGAAATCGTTGAAGAAGAGAAAAATAATGATGCAAATATTTAAAAATTAATGAATATAAATAAGCAAGAGAAAAATTCTCAACCTTTAACTTAAGTGAGAATAGTCTTTTAAGAGTAATATTGTAAATCAAATGCGAAACTAGTATTGAAAAAAAACATGAATATGGAGTCTTTTACTGCCTTAAATATATCTTTATCCTCTTATCGGAATCTTAGTCATCTTTTCTTCGAAAAATATCTGCTTTCAACTTTGATCTTCTTGGCGTCAATAATATCACAACTAAAGATACTATTGCTTAAACCGCGTCTACCTCTGTCCAAAATGCTGTCAAGCTGGAGATTGCTTTGAGAGAGATGGTTCCACCATTTTTGTAAAAAAATTAAAAAATTAGAGATGTTTAATAAATTAAATTAAAAAAATTAACCTTTTAATGTTTAAATGATCAGATATTTAAGTTTTCACTAATAAGTTTAATTTATAAGGAAATGTAATAAGAGATGCCTCAATTAATTTTAATCAAAAACGTAATAATTAAGACTGTGTTAAATTTAATTTATTTAACATCTCTAATTTTTTAATTTTTTTACAAAAATGGTGGAACCATCTCTCTCAAAGCAATCTCCAGCTTGACAGCATTTTGGACAGAGGTAGATGCGGTTTTAACTGCAGTATCTTTAGTTGTGATATTATTGACACCAAGAAGATCAAAAATTAAAAGCGGATATTTTTCGAAGAAAAGATGACTAAGATTCCGATAAAGAGGAAGAAGATGGAATTAAGGCAGTATAAGACTCCATATTCATGTTTTTTCAATACTAATTTCGCATTTGATTTACAATATTACTCTTAAAAGACTATATTCGCTTTATAATTAAACAGAAATAGTTAGATAACTAAAATAAAAATAAGTCCTTTGACATAAGTTAAGGGATTAAGTTTAGTTTAAATATTTAGCTAAAATAGAACAAAATTATAAAGCAATGTTTCTTAGTGTATGTAAGTTATTTATAATTAACTGTTTTCGAAAGGCGCCTTGATGAAATTCCAAAGGTGAAAAGGTTTATTGCTTTTATTTTATTTACCTTTAAATTTTTAAAGAGACAGATATTTCAAGAATTTCTTATTAGAATTCTTAAATCTTATCTTATATTATTTAACATATCATCAACTGATTTTTTATCAATACAGTTTTTAACGATAAAATATTTACTCTAGATGTTGTATTTTATCAGAATGAAGTTCAATTAATTTTGAATGATAAAAAAATTAGTATCAAAAAGAAAAGTAAAGTAAAAATTAAAAGATTCGATATTTTATATTTTATAATAGTCTATATCTTTAGAATATCATAAAGATTCAAAAATGGCTAATTGCCTAGCTTTTGAAGTGATTATTATTATTAATATCATTAAAGATGCACATATTTAAAGTAATTAAAGTAATTATTCAATTATAAATATTTAATTTTCTCTCCATATATTTCAAATAATGAATCATAAATTTAAATTTTTAGGAAAATTTCAATCCAACTTAGTTTTACAAATGATTAACTATATACAAATCAATTTTTAACTCAAAACTAGTAATACTTACTTTAAGACAAAGAAAAAATAATAGAGGAATCTTTTGTATTTAAAATGTCAAAATTAGTTTAAAAATATAACTCACAATGTCAAAAAATAAAATTTGAGATGATTTATGACATTACATACAGATTAATCAATTTAAATAAATTAATGATGTTAGTATAATAAAAATAAAAAAGATATATAATTGCTAAATGACGAAATAATATGTTCTTCGGGTTGCTTAGCTAGCTTAAGATATGAATATCTAAAATATAAGGCTTGTTATTAATTGATTTTAAAAAAGTCTATAAAATCATCATTCATTACAATTTATTAATTTTCTTTTAATATCAATTCAAATACTTTATCCGTAGAAAAAGAAAATGTGTTTAAATATGTAAATTAGTTACGTATTTTCGAATAAAATTAAGTAATAACCCTGGCAAACATGAATACTTTGAGTTTATAACACATTTAAAAAATGAATCTCGAAAATAATAGTATTTATCCATTTCATTAATTTACGAATTATTTTAGTTTAAAAAATTAAAATTTTATAATTTCCTCCTTTTTTTGATAAGCTAGAGACCCTCATAATAAAGGATAAGGTATACCATTCTTATTACCAACAAATAGAGGTTCAAGTTTAAAAATATCAAAAATAGAATTAATTGGGCAATTTGAGTAAAATACCAGCTTTTGCATCACTTAAAAAGTTTACAGGGACTTTTTATATTTTATTAATTTGCTTATTTTGATATATTGAACTTTTGTTCTTATATTCAATGCAATCAACAATTTTAGTTTTATTATTTTAAATATACCTAACTAAAATGATAAATTATAAACTACTTTTTACATAGCTAAAGACTATTATTTAACATCTGAAAAACTACAAATCTTTATCTCAAGAATATTTGAGAGTATTGAAAATGCTTCTATAATAAACCTAAAACTTTTCCTGCATGCTTCCTCTATAACATAAGAATAACTGAAAAATACTCTTTAATCTTATTGCAAACACATTGAATTTATTGAGATTTAAAATGAAATTGAAATGCAAAAGAAACTTCAGGATTATTATTAAAGTATTAATAGGTAAAAGATGAATTAAATTTCTAAGTGCATTGTATTTGTTAAGAATAATAAAAATGGAGAGGGATAGATTTAGGTCATTATAAAAGAGTTAAAATCTTTAAATAATTATCAATGAATAATACATTTAATTTATTTTACTAATTAAAGAATTACTTTCTAATTGCTAATATATCACTAATAATTTAAAAATATTTTTTAATACAAGTCAGTAAATAAAGGTAAATTAAAATTCTAGAGATCAAAATTTCTAGACAATATATATTAATCATTATTAATTTGTTAGCTATATTAAATACATATTTTTTTAAACCTTATTTTAGTTAGTAGTTATTATATGTTTAATTAGTCTACATGATCTGCTGGTTGACTGGCGAACTCTGCACTGCAAGTTTATTCGGTGGTTCTGAATATTATTCACAAAATCGTTGTGGAGAATTTAACATTGATATTTACGATTGAAAGATCTTGATTTAATAAGTTAAAATAGTCTTCCACTTTATCATGAGTCTCAATTCTGCAGTCTGATCAAGTTGATTTCATCGTTAATAGTTAAGGTTCCATTTCTTGCATCTTGTTGAATTGCCATTCATCACTTTAGTATCAGAGCAGAAGCACTTGGCACTTCCGAGCCAACTTTGCGCGTCTTGTGCAGTAGGTTGGCTTGCTCGAGAGGCCATTTCCCTGGCACCTCATTCCATCAGCCTATGAATTCTTAGAGATGTTCTATATTCCTTCTTCGCTCACTAATTAATAATGTAAATGGAAATTATTGCCAAATAATATTAATATCAATGTTGGGTGAAGGAAAC
>ARYC01018396.1:0-21350 GCA_000711775.1 Oxytricha trifallax
AGATGTTTTAAATACAATGGAGTTGATAAAGAGTAAAATTTAAGATAATTAGAAAATTATAGGAGGTACTATAGGAAATATAAAAACGATCAAATAATAAAATAAAATGATACTGGATTAGATTATTAATATGTAAATTTATTATGAAGTAAAGATTAATATGATATTGGACAAATTAATCGAAAATTTTACTTTATGTTACAATTATTTATAAATAGCGGTATTAAAAAAAAATACCAAATAAGTTCAATTAAACAAAAAGTCAAATATTATATAAGGTTAAATATTTTTACTTATTAGAAAATTACAAATATCCATTTATTAAATATTTAAATTTGCCTATATTAAAATTTAATTTATAAATATTTTATTCACAAATTTATATAATAATTCAGTAATAGTAGTTAATGTTAATGTTAAAATATTGGATTTTATCTTAAGAAAGGCATATCTTCTGATAATTTTGAATTAAATTTCAATTTTTTTATTTTAATATAAATAAGTTTATGTAAAAGGCTATAGAGGAGTATCAAGCAGTCAATTCTTATTGTTAAAATATTTATAATTTAGGGAAGTGAATTTTATTTTAATTTTAAATGATTAAATTAAAAATTTAGATATCGTTATAATTCGTAACTTTCAATTTAATTCTATTGATCCAAAATAATATAAAATCAAAACGTTATATCAGGAATTTACTAATGTCAGATTCTAATAATAAATTTCACAACAATAATTTTTTTACTTTTACAATACATATTTTTTGCTCTATATTTTTAATTAAAAAATATTAAAATCGTAAAGTCAAGCAGAAAATCATATAATAGAAGAAATTAATGTAGTTTTCTTGAGGAGGTTTATAATTAATTTTTAGCTGCTCTAATTAAGTATCAATAAGTTCTAGTTTAATTTAACTTCATCAATTGCAAAATATTCCTACTATAATATTTAAGATTTGCTCACACAATAATTTAAATTTAAATTATTATTTTAATAAACTAATTTTTATATGAATTCTAAAATCATATTTATTCTATCTGAAAATTATTACTTTGATATTTTCATAAAAGAAAATCTTTTACATTTATTTTAGAAATGCAAAAAATAAACAAAAAGTAATTTGACTTTTAATAAAAAATAAAATTATACTAAATATTTTATCTCAAGTTCTAAAATTAATTATTATCTTTTATCAATTTTATCTATATTTTTGAAAAATATATCAATTAAATTTAATATTAAAATAATAATCGAAGATTTCTCTAACAATGGAAATTATATCAGTACAATTTTTGAAAATGCAGATCGGCTTTTCAATGTTAGTACACTTCAACTAATAAGAATAAGAGTTTTTATTTTTCAAAAAGAAATAGGTCTTGAGGATACTAGAAAAACTTTAGATAAATTAGATAAACTGATAATGATTGATTCTTAAGCTAATTTCTCATAGGACTTCCCATTGAATTTATTTTTATTTTTAATTATTGAGGTTTATAATAAATTATTAAATTGAGAAGTGTAACTCATTTAGATTTGAGGAATTCCAAAGTCTTTTACGTGAATTAAAAAATAATTAAATTATTTTAAAATTCTATTTTCCCAAACTTAAAATACTTGAAAGTTAAGGACAAAAATTGTATAAGGGTGGCGTTTGATTACTTTGATCCAGATGATGATAAAATATTTCAAAAACTCGAATATGCATCCATTAAATTCCCATAAGCAAAACTAAATAAATATAAAATAGAATAGTTTATCACAATTTGCTAAAGTGCTCAAATTTTAAAGATTACATGTAAAGATTAATAGTCATTTTATAATTATAATAAATTATTTATTTCTTTTAAATATTAATAATGTAATGCGTCTGATCTGGAGATCAATTAAAAACAAAAACCTTTTAATCGTTAGTTATATTTCTTTTTTAAGTTAAGATATTTTATTAACTTAATTTATTTATTCATTATGAAAACTATTTTTTTTTATTAACTTTTTACTATAAAAACATTACAAGATTATTTCTTAATGAAATTTTATTTTTATTTTAATGAAGTTTTATTTTCAATATTTCCATTATTTTGATTAAGTTCAAATTTGTTAGATTGTTATAAAATTTAATTTGTAACATTTTTTATATCAATATTAAATATATATAATTTGTTTGGATATTTTTAATTCTATTATAAATGTCCCCAAATCGAGAGATCACTTTATTGGGATATGCTTTAAAAAACCTCCTTTAAATGTATTTATAATTTCAAATGTTATTCTTATAAATTCTTAGATATTTATTTTACTAATTATATAATGTAGAATCTTTGCTTGTTTTTTTCGCACTCTAATGAAGTTTATAGAAATATTGCAATTTATTTATTTAATATAATTTACTTTTTCATTATTATTTTAATTATATTATCTAAATAAACTTTAAAAATTCTCGTCATATATTACTAAATAAATGAGCTTTAATGAATATCAAATACAAAATATTAAACTGAATTTGGAAATTTTGATTCCAAGATTATAGAAATTAAGTATTTTATTTAATATAATTATGGAAAATATGACATATATTATAAATAAATCAAATAATAATGAGAATATTAATTCTAAAAGCATATTTATTTTTATCTAATTTTTCAATTGAAAATAATTCAGTCATAAATTTTAAAATTTAGAGATTTATTATAGATGTAGAAAGAAATTATTTCCTTATAACAATATAAATATTTTGAATGTTTGTATTTTATTTAAACCATTCTCTTATTAACACCTAAGAGCATAGAAATAATAAAATTAATAATTTTTTATTTACATAAAATACATTAGAAACTAATTTATTTATTAAAGAGGTTATAAATGATTAAATTAATATATTTAATATAAAATTTTATGAAGTTAAGCAATTATTTTAAGGAGCTACAATAGTTCAGAAATTTTTAAAATCTGATTATGAGAATAAAGCTGATGACTTGCTAATTAAGTACAAAAAAACTAAAAATAAAGAAGAAGTCTAACTGTTTTGTTATAAAGATGATTTTACAATTTGAAAATTAAACAAAATTACTTAATACAAATTTCATAATTTTTTCATTATTTTATTTCACTTCATAAAGATATATAAGTTAAGTTATTTCTATTGCATTAAGTTTTATAAATAGTCTTAGACTAAGTAATTTATTACTCTTTAACTCCTTAGTTTTACTAATTTAAATACCCTAAAATTAGTTATATAATTTTAATTATTAAAATATTCAAATACTTAAAGATATAATCTCAAATATATTTCATATAACAGTAATAATTTGATTTATATATACTTGCAAACTTTAAAAATAATCTATAAAAACTATAGGTATTTTTTTATATACTAGGGTTACATTTGAATGAATGAAAATAACTAAAATAAATAAATAGAATGTTAATATCATAGCAGTGACTAAACTCAAAGTGACTCAAAATTCAATATAATATTGATTTACTTATAGTATCCGTATTTAATCTCGACTTTGATATTGCCAATATTCCTTAGTCATCCAGAAAAGTGAGAAATTATAATTTTGAGCTCACCTTCATAAAGAGTTAAATAACTTTTTCTATCTTGGACAAGAATATAAAATTATAATAACAATAACCACTATCGACTCATTTTCATACTCATTCTAAAGAGAAAAATTTTGCTTGGGTTTCAAGAAATTTACAACACATATCTGAAGGGAGTTAATTAATAATTTAATAATTTTAATTAAATTCATTTTCAAATTTGATTGAATTCCAACTATAATCATAATCATAAATATATAAAATTAATTAATGAACTCTAAATTAACAATATTACCACAAATAACTGTTTTAAGCTACTTGAGTCTTATAAATAACCTAAATTTAAGATTATTAAGTAAATCTGAGAATAAATTCTTCTTAGAAAAATACGAATACTTTAAGAATTCATAACAAAAATTAAGAGTAACTCTTGATTCAAACACTAAAAGTATAAGAAATTGGAAGTAATATTAGTTACTTAAATGTCAAGACTAAGTCAATGTGATTTTATCATCATTATAAGTTAATTTATTTATTTATTTGGTAAATTTATAGATTGCCATTTAATAAAATCAAAGTATTATCTATCTTTTGGAAGTTTTAGTGACTCTTATTGATATTCATAATCCAAATTATGCAGGTGAAATTATATAATAAAACAATGATGACTAAAGTGAGTTAGAATAAAATATTGATACACATGTACAATTTTAAATAACTTAATTTAATTTTTATATTTTATTGCACAATCTTCTCTGAATCAAGAATAACAAAATTAAGTTTATAAAATTGTTAAGATCAAACTTAGATTTAAAGATATGAAGATTCACTCAGATATTGAATAAGAAATGCTAATTAAACAATAAAATTAATTAGAGAAGAAATTAGATTAGAGCTTTGAAGATCCTCTAACAGAAAAATGTCTAAATTACTCAAAAAATATAAGTCAACCCAGTAATGTGTCAAATTTGATATAATATATGATGTCACATGCTTTTTAATCAATTAAGTTAGAATAAGTTAACGATAATTTTTATAATTTTCTAATTTCAATTTTATTTTATTGCTAAATGATGACCCAATACATTTTTAAGGTAGCAAATCTAATTTTAGATATGAATATAAAAAGTAAAACTCTTGTTATTACTTAATTTTATTTAATTTATAATTATCTTAAAATTTTACGATTATATTCATAAAATTAATATCAATAAAAACACAAGCGATGTAGGATTTAAGGATCTGTTTTTATAAGTTAATGGACTAAAGATATCTGAAGCAAGCTATTTATTATTTTATGCCAGTATACATAAGTGGAATTTCGGACATATTAAAAGAATGAATCTCTAAAATAATGGTATTTTCCCATTAATTTATTAAAAATTAATACAACTATTAAAATAATTAATCATTTCCTCCAATGTTTGACAATCTTGAGACACTCATCATAGTGGATTATGTGGAGTTTAATTATTTTTACAGATTAGAGGAGACTATAATAAATTATTGGTTGCATATTAAAGCAAGTTAGTAGAACAAATTACCAGCTTCTGCATCTCTTAAGACTTTTACAGGTACTTTTTCAAATTTTAATAATTAAAAACACAAGATAAATTAGAAGAAAATTGGGTTAGACAATTAATTAAAAAATAATAATTATTGGCGTCAATTATAATATTGGGACTTATTAAAATATTGGTCCATTAATTGTCCTTATAAAATATCCAATCAGGGCGTGCAAATTTAAATTTAGACTAATTATATAAAATTTCAGCCAATAATTATTAATTATTAATTTAATTGTTCTTACCAATTTGTGTCTTAATAGATCTATGGGGTTTTATTTAGAAAAAATGAAATTTTTTATTCTATATGAGAGTTTTAAATTACAAAAATACTTTACCATAGGTATAGACTAATATTTATCATCAGAAAAAATACTAATCGTTATGTCGCGAATTTTGCAGGGTATTGAAAACGCTTTGACTATAAATTTCAAATTTTTCCTGCAAATTTATTCTTTTACAAGATAATCTTTGAGTGATGTTTTCTAGTTATATTGTAAAAACATTGAATTTATATATCTTGAAGACGAAATAGATGTTTAATAGTAGATTCTAGAATATCGTAAAAACATCATGAATGGCGGGTGGAACTAGTAATTTTATTAAAAATTAATTATAGTATTTTAGAAAATAAATTGATACTTAAGAGGAATAAAAAAAATCAGTAATTTATATAGACCATTTAATATGTTAAGAATTCAAAGTGGAAAGAAGGAAAAGTAGTAGCTACTACGAAATAGATTTAAACTTTCTAATGATTAATAATTAATATTTCTCAATTATTTTAAACTAATATTTTTAATTTGAAAATTTGCTACATAAAGGTACAATTATGTTTCATATAAATATTTTTAAAAAAAGATTTATTTAGAAATATATAATATAAAAATATATATTTATCACAAATTCCTCGATTTTAAATAGTAACATTAAAAACTAATATATAAATATTAGTTTAAGAATTTATAATGCAGTTAATTTTCTCGTGGGATTATCCTAGTAATATGTTTAATAAATAATTTTTTTTAACTAGTATTAATTATAAATTTTATTAAATTAAGAGAATAAGGACAAATAGCATATGATTTTGTGAATTTAATAAATAATCTAATATTTAAGTAAAAGGCTAATTAAATTATATCGAAATTAAATCTAGAAATTTATGATTGAAGGTTAGATACTTTATAAGGCCTTCAAATTTTTATTGTTAAAATTAAATTTGGGTAAAAATAAATTAAATATTTAACATGCTCATAATGAAGATATATATTGAATAAATCATAATTATATACAATTCTTTTTAATCAAAATTAATTATTTTATCTTTATTACTAAAAATTTAAATTATAATTATAAATTAATCATAATTTTATACAAAAAAAAAATTAAAAAAAATTGTTTATTTTTTAAATTTTAATAATTTTTATTATGAATGATTATCTTAATTTTTTTTATCATAAGAATTAAAACATAAAATGAATAAAATATTTTTCTCATCTAATATTTATAATAAATATTAATCATTGTTAGTTTGTAAATTTTATTATTTTAATAAAAATGAATTCTAAATTAACAATTTTACCCCACATTACTGTGTTAAGTTTCTTAGATCTCTCTAAAAACCTTCGGTTTAGACGCTTAAGTCGTTTAGAAAATACTTTTTTCTTAGATAAATACGAATATTTTAATAACAAAAATCAAAAATTAAAAATAACAATTGATTCAAATTCAAACAATTAGAATTGGAAAGAATTTTAGTTTCTTAAAAATTTGGAACAAGTCAATGTGATTTTTAATTTAATTTTTTTTTTATTAATTAAATGATTAGTATAAAATCATATGAAAGTCTGATAAATCTAGTGGAAGTTTTAGAGACCCTTCTTGATATTCATATTTTAAAAACTGATGAGTGTTTTAAAAATCAGAGCTAATGTGAAATCGTTGAAGAAGAGAAAAATAATGATGCAAATATTTAAAAATTAATGAATATAAATAAGCAAGAGAAAAATTCTCAACCTTTAACTTAAGTGAGAATAGTCTTTTAAGAGTAATATTGTAAATCAAATGCGAAACTAGTATTGAAAAAAAACATGAATATGGAGTCTTTTACTGCCTTAAATATATCTTTATCCTCTTATCGGAATCTTAGTCATCTTTTCTTCGAAAAATATCTGCTTTCAACTTTGATCTTCTTGGCGTCAATAATATCACAACTAAAGATACTATTGCTTAAACCGCGTCTACCTCTGTCCAAAATGCTGTCAAGCTGGAGATTGCTTTGAGAGAGATGGTTCCACCATTTTTGTAAAAAAATTAAAAAATTAGAGATGTTTAATAAATTAAATTAAAAAAATTAACCTTTTAATGTTTAAATGATCAGATATTTAAGTTTTCACTAATAAGTTTAATTTATAAGGAAATGTAATAAGAGATGCCTCAATTAATTTTAATCAAAAACGTAATAATTAAGACTGTGTTAAATTTAATTTATTTAACATCTCTAATTTTTTAATTTTTTTACAAAAATGGTGGAACCATCTCTCTCAAAGCAATCTCCAGCTTGACAGCATTTTGGACAGAGGTAGATGCGGTTTTAACTGCAGTATCTTTAGTTGTGATATTATTGACACCAAGAAGATCAAAAATTAAAAGCGGATATTTTTCGAAGAAAAGATGACTAAGATTCCGATAAAGAGGAAGAAGATGGAATTAAGGCAGTATAAGACTCCATATTCATGTTTTTTCAATACTAATTTCGCATTTGATTTACAATATTACTCTTAAAAGACTATATTCGCTTTATAATTAAACAGAAATAGTTAGATAACTAAAATAAAAATAAGTCCTTTGACATAAGTTAAGGGATTAAGTTTAGTTTAAATATTTAGCTAAAATAGAACAAAATTATAAAGCAATGTTTCTTAGTGTATGTAAGTTATTTATAATTAACTGTTTTCGAAAGGCGCCTTGATGAAATTCCAAAGGTGAAAAGGTTTATTGCTTTTATTTTATTTACCTTTAAATTTTTAAAGAGACAGATATTTCAAGAATTTCTTATTAGAATTCTTAAATCTTATCTTATATTATTTAACATATCATCAACTGATTTTTTATCAATACAGTTTTTAACGATAAAATATTTACTCTAGATGTTGTATTTTATCAGAATGAAGTTCAATTAATTTTGAATGATAAAAAAATTAGTATCAAAAAGAAAAGTAAAGTAAAAATTAAAAGATTCGATATTTTATATTTTATAATAGTCTATATCTTTAGAATATCATAAAGATTCAAAAATGGCTAATTGCCTAGCTTTTGAAGTGATTATTATTATTAATATCATTAAAGATGCACATATTTAAAGTAATTAAAGTAATTATTCAATTATAAATATTTAATTTTCTCTCCATATATTTCAAATAATGAATCATAAATTTAAATTTTTAGGAAAATTTCAATCCAACTTAGTTTTACAAATGATTAACTATATACAAATCAATTTTTAACTCAAAACTAGTAATACTTACTTTAAGACAAAGAAAAAATAATAGAGGAATCTTTTGTATTTAAAATGTCAAAATTAGTTTAAAAATATAACTCACAATGTCAAAAAATAAAATTTGAGATGATTTATGACATTACATACAGATTAATCAATTTAAATAAATTAATGATGTTAGTATAATAAAAATAAAAAAGATATATAATTGCTAAATGACGAAATAATATGTTCTTCGGGTTGCTTAGCTAGCTTAAGATATGAATATCTAAAATATAAGGCTTGTTATTAATTGATTTTAAAAAAGTCTATAAAATCATCATTCATTACAATTTATTAATTTTCTTTTAATATCAATTCAAATACTTTATCCGTAGAAAAAGAAAATGTGTTTAAATATGTAAATTAGTTACGTATTTTCGAATAAAATTAAGTAATAACCCTGGCAAACATGAATACTTTGAGTTTATAACACATTTAAAAAATGAATCTCGAAAATAATAGTATTTATCCATTTCATTAATTTACGAATTATTTTAGTTTAAAAAATTAAAATTTTATAATTTCCTCCTTTTTTTGATAAGCTAGAGACCCTCATAATAAAGGATAAGGTATACCATTCTTATTACCAACAAATAGAGGTTCAAGTTTAAAAATATCAAAAATAGAATTAATTGGGCAATTTGAGTAAAATACCAGCTTTTGCATCACTTAAAAAGTTTACAGGGACTTTTTATATTTTATTAATTTGCTTATTTTGATATATTGAACTTTTGTTCTTATATTCAATGCAATCAACAATTTTAGTTTTATTATTTTAAATATACCTAACTAAAATGATAAATTATAAACTACTTTTTACATAGCTAAAGACTATTATTTAACATCTGAAAAACTACAAATCTTTATCTCAAGAATATTTGAGAGTATTGAAAATGCTTCTATAATAAACCTAAAACTTTTCCTGCATGCTTCCTCTATAACATAAGAATAACTGAAAAATACTCTTTAATCTTATTGCAAACACATTGAATTTATTGAGATTTAAAATGAAATTGAAATGCAAAAGAAACTTCAGGATTATTATTAAAGTATTAATAGGTAAAAGATGAATTAAATTTCTAAGTGCATTGTATTTGTTAAGAATAATAAAAATGGAGAGGGATAGATTTAGGTCATTATAAAAGAGTTAAAATCTTTAAATAATTATCAATGAATAATACATTTAATTTATTTTACTAATTAAAGAATTACTTTCTAATTGCTAATATATCACTAATAATTTAAAAATATTTTTTAATACAAGTCAGTAAATAAAGGTAAATTAAAATTCTAGAGATCAAAATTTCTAGACAATATATATTAATCATTATTAATTTGTTAGCTATATTAAATTCAACTTTTTTAAACCTAATTTTAGTTAGTAGTTAAAAGATGTTTAGTTAGTCTACAAGATCTGCTGGTTGACTGGCGAACTCTGCTTTGTCAGTTTATTCGGTGGATCTGAATATTATTCACAAAATCGTTGTGGAGAATTTAACATTGATATTTACGATTGAAAGATCTTGATTTAATAAGTTAAAATAGTCTTCCACTTTATCATGAGTCTCAATTCTGCAGTCTGATCAAGTTGATTTGGTTGCTGCTTACATTTTCAACATCGTTAATAGTTAAGGTTCCATTTCTTGCATCTTGTTGAATTGCCATTCATCACTTTAGTATCAGAGCAGAAGCACTTAGCACTTCCGAGCCAACTTTGCGTCTTGTGCAGTAGGTTGGCTTGCTCGAGAGGCCATTTCCCTGGCACCTCATTCCATCAGCCTATGAATTCTTAGAGATGTTCTATATTCCTTCTTCGCTCACTAATTAATAATGTAAATGGAAATTATTGCCAAATAATATTAATATCAATGTTGGGTGAAGGAAACTTCCGTGGAGAGCTGGAAACTGCACGGCAGTAGGAAACTTCTCCCCACAACATTTATTATCATGTTATAATTATAAAGTTCATATAAAATAGATTTATTGTCTATTAAATTATATAGATACAAACTATTGAGAGACTAATAAAACAAAAAGATTGAATATTAAAGGCAGATAAAGAACTTAAAAAATACATTCTAAAAAAGTAACAACAGCTCATTGAAATTTTTATAATTGAATAATGAACTCCCTCCTCGATTCTAATTTTATTTAATTAGCATCAATACACTGATTAAAAACTAAATGAACTCTTTCAAAGGTGCTTTTTTCGACAATCTGATGGTGCTAATTTAAAAATAAGAAAGTTATGAATTTATTTGAAATTATTTATGTAAAGAAGTGGGCCTCCTCCAATGCATATAAAGGTATTTATTTAGATAAAATGCAATAAAATCTAAGAGTTATTTGTATAATACAAATTTTTTATTATTATAATTCAAAAATGTTAAATTGTAAGGAGGTCTTATATATAAGTTCAATTGAAAAATTTATTAATGGTCAATACATAAAAAAAATCCTTCAATTTTTATTTTATGTAATTTTGATAATAAAATATATAAATAATCAATTAATCTGTATTAAGAGTATTATTAAATTTCTTATATTATGATAATTTAATTCGAAATGCTACTAATCATATATTCTAACAATTGATTTTTAGATATCAATTATAAATAATTTTTGGATTACATTATTAAAATTAGGATCATAAATTTATAATAAAATATAAGATTTATTTGAAAAAAATTGAAATTAGTCTATTTAATAATACTCGGGTTCAATTTAATTATAAAAAAGTATTTAAAGAAGAATTTTTTTAAATTAAGTTTTTATTAAATTATTAAATATGACTTAATCATTTTGTGGTATGATTATTCAATAAAATAACATTAATTGAAATTTTTACCATAATTATCGAACATATTTTTATCATATAGACATTTGGGAATATAATTTGAAATATCAATAATTATTTTTATTGAAATAATTATTTTTTTCAATTTATTTACTATAATCAATTGAATTGAGTTAAGTTGTGGAAATAATTTAAGAGAATAAACTTAAAAAATATGCTAATTTGTATCTTTAAAAATTATTAATCATTTTGATTTTTAATTTAAAATTATTTACATTATCATTTTTGAGTGTTTATTACTTATATTAAATGTTAAATTATTGCTCATGAAATAAATTAAACTATAAATTAATAATATTTAGTTCATTGCATATTTACTATACATAACATTTTAAATATCTCAATATTTAAATTTAATATTAAATAAAGTTTCTCAATATTGTTTTTAAATTATTTACTATTTATATTAAGTTATTGAATTTATAAATGAAATTGGTGGCAGTTTAAGTTGGCAAATTTAGAAAGTTGGGTTCATTCGATAATTCAAAATTATCTGGACTTTACTATTGGCGGTTCTATTTTATTTCATCCTTGAAGCTAGATAATTATATTTTAAACGCCTCTAAATTCTATAAATTTTACCCTCATAATCTAGTCGAATGATCTCGCTCATGCGATACGATAAATTACTATCCAATATCCAAAGTCCACTAATTTTAATTTTTTATCGAATGAGCCCAAGATCATTTAAATTGGACAACATTAACTGCCAAGATTTTGATTAATTATAAATTTAAATTTAAATAATTTCCCAAATTCGAATGTATTCCTACAATATTATTAATTTATGAATAAATATAAGGGAAATTTCCTGCACTAAAAAATTAATATTTTTTTAATCCTTATAACAGCTATCTACCAACTTTCTGTCTAATTTCATTGTTATAATTATACTTAATTTGTTAATTAATTAAACAATAATACTTTTTGTATGGATTCCAAGAACCATCAACTCTAATTCTGCATTTTAGTATTTACATAAGATTCCAACTTATAATTGTAGATTTTTGTCCTTTCTGTACTCATAGTATTTCCAAATATTGCATTCAATTGTTATTGAAAATATTATTCAATTTATCTTGTTCTTTCCATACTTATATAATTTTAGACGATATTTTATTGAACTAATTAAATGATCTATAAATATAATCTTAATATTTAATGGTATAAAAAAATATTACATTTTTTTATTTTAATCAAATTTAGTAAATTTTACATAAATTAAAAAGTGCAGTAAAATTCCTTTTCCCTTAATTTAATAAAATTTTTAACATAATTATGTTCATAGTTTGTAAAGAATTACGATATTTTTTGAATAAAGTGAATTGTATTAAATAATAGACAAATAAATAATTTAAAACATGTCTGATCAGAGTGCTCTGTGTCATTCAACAAAAATTTAAGTTACAAAAAACATATCTAACATTTTATTTTTACAGGGGTTGCACCTGGCCAGACTGAGGGCGTCAACGAAGAGGAACTTCAGGAAGTCGCAGAGAGAAGGGCATAGGAAGTCAATATTGGTGATGAAGATGAAACGTTTTTTTATGATTAACTATTACTGCTGTTGTTATTACTATTACTATTATTGTAAATTAATTTTCTAATTCACTTTATTTTATTTAAAAAGCATCATGAATATAAAATTACTCTAATGAAATAAAAGTTTGAGAAAAAAAATTTGTTGTATTATCTAATATAAAACATTTAAATCTCAAAATACTTATATTATCTAATAAAAAATATTTTAAAAATCCAGGATTATATAATTTTAGAATTGGCTGTTTAATTAAAAATATATTTGAATTAATTTATTAAAAAAGAAATTCGCAAAAGTAATTTTTATTGCAATTTATTTTATAAATAAAATTAATTGTATAAAGCTATTCTAATTTGTAATAATTTTAAGTACTATTCTTTTTAAAAAAATAAAATTCCATTTATATAGCAATTTTTAAAAATCATTTCTATTAAGAATATTAAATAATAAATATGTAGAAACATTTAAATATTTACGGGACACTCACTGTATTAAGTTACTAAACAAACTTAGAAACATTCCATTTGAGACAATTATCAACTTCCTTCCAAGATTTTTATTTGATTTTTTTTGGGGGGGGGAAGTTTCCTGTCCCAAAAGGTAGTTTCCTGCCCCCACAATAAAATTTATGTTTTTTGCAAAAATTTTATTAGAAACAAAAAAATTTCAATTTCAATTACCATAATCATGTACTATACAACATTTATTATTAAATAATTTTCAAGGTACATAATTATTCTTTATCAAATTATATATTATTAACAAGGCTAAATTAAGTGTTTTTATTAATAATTAATGTAATTATCATTTTATTTTAAATTCATTATCAACCTAGAAATGATATTTGAAGTTAAAAAAACTACATCATAATTGATGATAAAGATTATTTTAAAATTATAAAAATTACATATTTTTATGTAATGGGCAGGAAATTACCTTTTTTGGGGCAGGAAACTTCGCCCTTAGGGTGCATATAAAATTTTGAGGCAGAAAACTTCCCCCCCCCGATTATTTATAATATTTAATATATATAATTTTTAGTTTAGATTTCTTGAATTCTAAATATCTACAAGTCCACAATTATTCTCCCAAAATGACAATAGACACAGACAATCCAGAAATATTAGATAAAATTAAAAATTCTAAGTATATCTTCACATCTGAAATTATTTACATTAAAATATCAAAAGACTCTAATGTTTCTAAAGAAGATGTTTTAAATACAATGGAGTTGATAAAGAGTAAAATTTAAGATAATTAGAAAATTATAGAAGGTGCTATTTCAAATATAAAAACGATCAAATAATTAAATAAAATGATACTGGATTAGATTATTGAAAGTTTTAATAGGTAATTTATGATGAAATAAAGATTAATATGATATCGAACAAATTAATCGAAAATTTTACTTTATGTTACAATTATTTATAAATAGCGGTATTAAAAAAAATACCAAATAAGTTCAATTAAACAAAAAGTCAAATATTATATAAGGTTAAATATTTTTTCTTATTAGACAATTACAAATATCCATTTATTAAATATTTAAATTTGCCTATATTAAAATTTAATTTATAAATATTTTATTCACAAATTTATATAATAATTCAGAAATAGTAGTTAATGTTAATGTTAAAATATTGGATTTTATCTTAAGAAAGGCATATCTTCTGATAATTTTGAATTCAATTTCATTTTTTTTATTTTAATATAAATAAGTTTATGTAAAAGGCTATAGAGGAGTATCAAGCAGTCAATTCTTATTGTTAAAATATTTATAATTTAGGGAAGTGAATTTTATTTTAATTTTAAATGATTAAATTAAAAATTTAGATCGTTATAATTCGTATCTTTCAATTTAATTCTATTGATCCAAAATAATATAAAATCAAAATGTTATATCAGGAATTTACTAATGTCAGATTCTAATAATAAATTTCACAAAATAATTTTTTTTAGTTTTACAATACATATTTTTTGCTCTATATTTTTAATTAAAAAATATTAAAATCGTAAAGTCAAGCAGAAAATCATATAATAGAAGAAATTAATGTAGTTTTCTTGAGGAGGTTTATAATTAATTTATAGCTGCTCTAATTAAGTATCAATAAGTTCTAGTTTAATTTAACTTCATCAATTGCAAAATATTCCTACTATAATATTTAAGATTTGCTCACACAATAATTTAAATTTAAATTATTATTTTAATAAACTAATTTTTATATGAATTCTAAAATCATATTTATTCTATCTGAAAATTATTACTTTGATAATTTTCATAAAAGAAAATCTTTTACATTTATTTTAGAAATGCAAAAAATAAACAAAAAGTAAAATGACTTTTAATAAAAAATAAAATTATACTAAATATTTTATCTCAAGTTCTAAAATTAATTATTATCTTTTATCAATTTTATCTATATTTTTGAAAAATATATCAATTAAATTTAATATTAAAATAATAATCGAAGATTTCTCTAACAATGGAAATTATATCAGTACAATTTTTGAAAATGCAGATCGGCTTTTCAATGTTAGTACACTTCAACTAATAAGGATAAGAGTTTTTATTTTTCAAAAAGAAATAGGTCTTGAGGATACTAGAAAAACTTTAGATAAATTAGATAAACTGATAATGATTGATTCTTAAGGTAATTTCTCATAGGACTTCCCATTGAATTTATTTTTATTTTTAATTATTGAGGTTTATAATAAATTATTAAATTGAGAAGTGTAACTCATTTAGATTTGAGGAATTCCAAAGTCTTTTACGTGAATTAAAAAATAATTAAATTATTTTAAAATTCTATTTTCCCAAACTTAAAATACTTGAAAGTTAAGGACAAAAATTGTATAAGGGTGGCGTTTGATTACTTTGATCCAGATGATGATAAAATATTTCAAAAACTCGAATATGCATCCATTAAATTCCCATAAGCAAAACTAAATAAATATAAAATAGAATAGTTTATCACAATTTGCTAAAGTGCTCAAATTTTAAAGATTACATGTAAAGATTAATAGTCATTTTATAATTATAATAAATTATTTATTTCTTTTAAATATTAATAATGTAATGCGTCTGATCTGGAGATCAATTAAAAACAAAAACCTTTTAATCGTTAGTTATATTTCTTTTTTAAGTTAAGATATTTTATTAACTTAATTTATTTATTCATTATGAAAACTATTTTTTTTTATTAACTTTTTACTATAAAAACATTACAAGATTATTTCTTAATGAAATTTTATTTTTATTTTAATGAAGTTTTATTTTCAATATTTCCATTATTTTGATTAAGTTCAAATTTGTTAGATTGTTATAAAATTTAATTTGTAACATTTTTTATATCAATATTAAATATATATAATTTGTTTGGATATTTTTAATTCTATTATAAATGTCCCCAAATCGAGAGATCACTTTATTGGGATATGCTTTAAAAAACCTCCTTTAAATGTATTTATAATTTCAAATGTTATTCTTATAAATTCTTAGATATTTATTTTACTAATTATATAATGTAGAATCTTTGCTTGTTTTTTTCGCACTCTAATGAAGTTTATAGAAATATTGCAATTTATTTATTTAATATAATTTACTTTTTCATTATTATTTTAATTATATTATCTAAATAAACTTTAAAAATTCTCGTCATATATTACTAAATAAATGAGCTTTAATGAATATCAAATACAAAATATTAAACTGAATTTGAAGAATTTTGATTCCAAGATTATAGAAATTAAGTATTTTATTTAATATAATTATGGAAAATATGACATATATTATAAATAAATCAAATAATAATGAGAATATTAATTCTAAAAGCATATTTATTTTTATCTAATTTTTCAATTGAAAATAATTCAGTCATAAATTTTAAAATTTAGAGATTTATTATAGATGTAGAAAGAAATTATTTCCTTATAACAATATAAATATTTTGAATGTTTGTATTTTATTTAAACCATTCTCTTATTAACACCTAAGAGCATAGAAATAATAAAATTAATAATTTTTTATTTACATAAAATTCATTAGAAACTAATTTATTTATAAAGAGGTTATAAATGATTAAATTAATATATTTAATATAAAATTTTATGAAGTTAAGCAATTATTTTAAGGAGCTACAATAGTTCAGAAATTTTTAAAATCTGATTATGAGAATAAAGCTGATGACTTGCTAATTAAGTACAAAAAAACTAAAAATAAAGAAGAAGTCTAACTGTTTTGTTATAAAGATGATTTTACAATTTGAAAATTAAACAAAATTACTTAATACAAATTTCATAATTTTTTCATTATTTTATTTCACTTCATAAAAAGATATATAAGTTAAGTTATTTCTATTGCATTAAGTTTTATAAATAGTCTTAGACTAAGTAATTTATTACTCTTTAACTCCTTAGTTTTACTAATTTAAATACCCTAAAATTAGTTATATAATTTTAATTATTAAAATATTCAAATACTTAAAGATATAATCTCAAATATATTTCATATAACAGTAATAATTTGATTTATATATACTTGCAAACTTTAAAAATAATCTATAAGAAACTATAGGTATTTTTTTATATACTAGGGTTACATTTGAATGAATGAAAATAAACTAAAATAAATAAATAGAATGTTTATATCATAGCAGTGACTAAACTCAAAGTGACTCAAAATTCAATATAATATTGATTTACTAATAGTGTCCGTATTTAATCTCGACTTTGATATTGCCAATATTCCTTAGTCATCCAGAAAAGTGAGAAATTATAATTTTGAGTTCACCTTCATAAACAGTAAAATAACTTTTTCTAGCTTGGACAAAAATATAAAATTATAATAGCAATAACCACTATCGACTCATTTTCAGACTCATTCTCAAGAGAAAAATTTTGCTTGGGTTTTAAGAAATTTACAACACATATCTGAAGGGAGTTAATTAATAATTTAATAATTTTAATTAAATTCATTTTCAAATTTGATTGAATTCCAACTATAATCATAATCATAAATATATAAAATTAATTAATGAACTCTAAATTAACAATATTACCACACATAACTGTTTTAAGCTAATTGAGTCTTATAAATAACCTAAATTTAAGATTATTAAGTAATTCTGAGAATAAATTTTTTTTGGAAAAATACGAATACTTTAAGAATTCATAACAAAAATTAAGAGTAACTCTTGATTCTAACACTAAAAGTATAAGAAATTGGAAGTAATATTAGTTACTTAAATGTCAAGACTAAGTCAATGTGATTTTATCATCATTATAAGTTAATTTATTTATTTATTTGGTAAATTTATAGATTGCCATTTAATCAAATGAAAGTATTCTCTATCTTTTGGAAGTTTTAGAGACTCATATTGATATCCATAATCCAAATTATGCAGGTGAAATTATAAAATAAAATAATGATGACTAAAGTGAGTCAGAATTAAAAATTGATACACATGTACATTTTTATATAACTTAATTTAATTTTTATATTTAATTGCACAATCTTCTCTGAATCAAGAATAACAAAATCAAGTTTATAAAATTGTTTAGATCAAGCTTAAATTTAAAGATATGAAGATTCACTCAGATATTGAATAAGAAATGCTAATTAAACAATAAAAATAATTAGAGAAGGAATTAGATTAGAGCTTTGAAGTTCCTTTAACAGAAAAAATGCCAGTAATATGTCAAATTTGAAATAATATATGATGTCACATGCTTTTTAATCAATTAAGTTAGAATAAGTTAACGATAATTTTTATAATTTTCTAATTTCAATTTTATTTTATTGCTAAATGATGACCCAATACATTTTTAAGGTTAGCAAATCTAATTTTAGATATGAATATAAAAAGTAAAACTCTTGTTATTACTTAATTTTATTTAATTTATAATTATCTTAAAATTTTACGATTATATTCATAAAATTAATATCAATAAAAACACAAGCGATGTAGGATTTAAGGATCTGTTTTTATAAGTTAATGGACTAAAGATATCTGAAGCAAGCTATTTATTATTTTATGCCAGTATACATAAGTGGAATTTCGGACATATTAAAAGAATGAATCTCTAAAATAATGGTATTTTCCCATTAATTTATTAAAAATTAATACAACTATTAAAATAATTAATCATTTCCTCCAATGTTTGACAATCTTGAGACACTCATCATAGTGGATTATGTGGAGTTTAATTATTTTTACAGATTAGAGGAGACTATAATAAATTATTGGTTGCATATTAAGCAAGTTAGTAGAACAAATTACCAGCTTCTGCATCTCTTAAGACTTTTACAGGTACTTTTTCAAATTTTAATAATTAAAACCATTAATCAATAAAGACACGAAGATTGGGGTTAAGAACAATTAAATTAAAAATTAATAATTATTGGCGTATAATTATAATGTTTGGACTAACTATTAAAACTATTGGCTCGATTAATTGTCCTTATAAAATAATCCAATCAGGGCGTGTAAATTTTATTTTAGTCTAATTATATTTAATTTCAGCCAATAATTATTAATTATTAATTTAATTGTTCTTAACTCCAATTCTCGTGTCTTAATTGATCTATGGGGTTTTATTTAGAAAAAATGAAATTTTTTATTCTATATGAGAGTTTTAAATTACAAAAATACTTTACCATAGGTATAGACTAATATTTATCATCAGAAAAAATACTAATCGTTATGTCGCGAATTTTGCAGGGTATTGAAAACGCTTTGACTATAAATTTCAAATTTTTCCTGCAAATTTATTCTTTTACAAGATAATCTTTGAGTGATGTTTTCTAGTTATATTGTAAAAACATTGAATTTATATATCTTGAAGACGAAATAGATGTTTAATAGTAGATTCTAGAATATCGTAAAAATATCATGAATGGCGGGTGGAACTAGTAATTTTATTATAAATTAATTATAGTATTTTAGAAAATAAATTGATACTTAAGAGGAATAAAAAAAAATCAGTAATTTATATAGACCATTTAATATGTTAAGAATTCAAAGTGGAAAGAAGGAAAAGTTGTTGTTACTACGAAATAGATTTAAACTTTCTAATGATTAATAATTAATATTTTTCAATTATTTTAAACTAGTATTTTTAATTTGTGAATTTGCTACATAAAGGTACAATTATGTTTCATATTAATATTTTTAAAAAAAGATTTATTTAGAAATATATAATATAAAAATATATATTTATCACAAATTCCTCGATTTTAAATAGTAACATTAAAAACTAATATATAAATATTAGTTTAAGAATTTATAATGCAGTTAATTTTCTCGTGGGATTATCCTAGTAATATGTTTAATAAATAATTTTTTTTAACTAGTATTAATTATAAATTTTATGAAATTAAGAGAATAAGGACAAATTGCATATGATTTTGTGAATTTAATAAATAATCTAATATTTAAGTAAAAGGCTAATTAAATTATATCGAAATTAAATGTAGAAATTTATGATTGAAGGTTAGATACTTTATAAGGCCTTCAAATTTTTATTGTTAAAATTAAATTTGGGTAAAAATAAATTAAATATTTAACATGCTCATAATGAAGATATCTATTGAATAAATCATAATTATATACAATTCTTTTTAATCAAAATTAATTATTTTATCTTTATTACTAAAAATTTAAATTATAATTATAAATTAATCATAATTTTATACAAAAAAAAAATTAAAACATATTGTTTATTTTTTTAATTTTAATAATTTTTATTATGAATGATTATCTTAATTTTTTTTTCATAAGAATTAAAACATAAAATGAATAAAATATTTTTCTCATCTAATAATTATAATAAATATTAATCATAGTTAATTTGTAAATTTTATTATTTTAAAAAATGAATTCTAAATTAACAATTTTACCCCACATTACTGTGTTAATTTTCCTAGATCTCTCCAATAACCTTCAGTTTAGACGCTTAAGTCGTTTAGAAAATACTTTTTTCTTAGATAAATATGAATATTTTAAGAACAAAAAGCAAAAATTGAAAATAAAAATTGATTCAAATTTAAAATATTCATAGTGGAAAGAATTTAGTTTCTTAAAAAATTTGGAATAAGTCAATGTGATTATTTTATTAAAGTTCTTTTTATATTAATTTTACTGTATTTATAATAAATGATTAGTATAATATCAAATGAAAGTCTAATTAATCTAGTTGAAATTTTAGAGACCCTTCTTGATATTCATAATTTAAAAACTGATGATTGGTTTAAAAATCTAAGATAATGTGAAATCGTTGAAGAAGAATAAAAAAATGATGCAAATA
>ARYC01018397.1:0-67912 GCA_000711775.1 Oxytricha trifallax
TTTCTAATTTCAATTTTATTTTATTGCTAAATGATGACCCAATACATTTTTAAGGTAGCAAATCTAATTTTAGATATGAATATAAAAAGTAAAACTCTTGTTATTACTTAATTTTATTTAATTTATAATTATCTTAAAATTTTACGATTATATTCATAAAATTAATATCAATAAAAACACAAGCGATGTAGGATTTAAGGATCTGTTTTTATAAGTTAATGGACTAAAGATATCTGAAGCAAGCTATTTATTATTTTATGCCAGTATACATAAGTGGAATTTCGGACATATTAAAAGAATGAATCTCTAAAATAATGGTATTTTCCCATTAATTTATTAAAAATTAATACAACTATTAAAATAATTAATCATTTCCTCCAATGTTTGACAATCTTGAGACACTCATCATAGTGGATTATGTGGAGTTTAATTATTTTTACAGATTAGAGGAGACTATAATAAATTATTGGTTGCATATTAAAGCAAGTTAGTAGAACAAATTACCAGCTTCTGCATCTCTTAAGACTTTTACAGGTACTTTTTCAAATTTTAATAATTAAAACCCCATAGATCAATTAAGACACTAAGATTGGGGTTAAGAACAATTAAATTAAAAATTAATAATTATTGGCGTATAATTATAATGTTTGGACTAACTATTAAAACTATTGGCTCGATTAATTGTCCTTATAAAATAATCCAATCAGGGCGTGTAAATTTTATTTTAGTCTAATTATATTTAATTTCAGCCAATAATTATTAATTATTAATTTAATTGTTCTTAACTCCAATTCTCGTGTCTTAATTGATCTATGGGGTTTTATTTAGAAAAAATGAAATTTTTTATTCTATATGAGAGTTTTAAATTACAAAAATACTTTACCATAGGTATAGACTAATATTTATCATCAGAAAAAATACTAATCGTATGTCGCGAATTTTGCAGGGTATTGAAAACGCTTTGACTATAAATCTCAAATTTTTCCTGCAAATTGATTCTTTTACAAGATAATCTTTGAGTGATGTTTTCTAGTTATATTGTAAAAACATTGAATTTATATATCTTGAAGACGAAATAGATGTTTAATAGTAGATTCTAGAATATCGTAAAAATATCATGAATGCCGGATAGAACTAGTAATTTTATAATAAATTAATTATAGTATTTTAGAAAATAAATTGATACTTAAGAGGAATAAAAAAAATCAGTATTTATATAGACCATTTAATATGTTAAGAATTCAAAGTGGAAAGAAGGAAAAGTTGTTGTTACTACGAAATAGATTTAAACTTTCTAATGATTAATAATTAATTTTTTAAATAATTTTAAACTAAAATTTTTAATTTGTGAATTGGCAACATAAAGGTACAATTATGTTTCAAATAAATATTTTAAAAAAGATTTATCTAGAAATTAATATAAAAATATATATTTATAAAAAATTCCTCGATTTTAAATAGTAACATTAAAAACTAATATATAAATATTAGTTTAAGAATTTATAATGCAGTTAATTTTCTCGGGGGATTATCCTAGTAATATGTTTAATAAATAATTTTTTTTAACTAGTATTAATTATAAATTTTATGAAATTAAGAGAATAAGGACAAATTGCATATGATTTTGTGAATTTAATAAATAATCTAATATTTAAGTAAAAGGCTAATTAAATTATATCGAAATTAAATGTAGAAATTTATGATTGAAGGTTAGATACTTTATAAGGCCTTCAAATTTTTATTGTTAAAATTAAATTTGGGTAAAAATAAATTAAATATTTAACATGCTCATAATAAAGATATCTATTGAATAAATCATAATAATATATAATTCTTTTTATATCAAAATTGATTATTTTATCTTTATTACTAAAAATTTAAATCATAATTATAAATTAATCAAAATTTATAACTTAATAAAAAATAAAAATATATTGTTTATTTTTTTAATTGTTATAATTTTTATTATGAATGATTATCTTAATTTTTTTATCATAAGAATTAAAACATAAAATGAATAAAAGATTTTTCATCTAATTTTTTATAAGAAATATTAATCATTGTTAGTTTGTAAATTTAATTATTTTAATAAAAATGAATTCCAAATTAACAATCTTACCCCACATTACTGTGTTAAGTTTCCTAGATTTCTCTAAAAACCTTCGGTTTAGACGCTTAAGTCGTTTAGAAAATACTTTTTTCTTAGATAAATACGAATATTTGAACAAAAAGAAAAAATTAATAATAACAATTGACTCTAATTCAAAGATTTCATAGTGGAAATAATTTAGTTTCTTAAAAAATTTGGAATAAGTCAATGTGATTATTTTATTAAAGTTCTTTTTATATTAATTTTACTGTATTTATAATAAATGATTAGTATAATATCAAATGAAAGTCTAATTAATCTAGTTGAAATTTTAGAGACCCTTCTTGATATTCATAATTTAAAAACTGATGATTGGTTTGAAAATTTAAGCTAATGTGAAATCGTTGAAGAAGAGAAAAGTAATGATGCAATTATTTAAAAATTAATCAAATCAACCAAAAGAGAAGGTCTAACCACAAGTAATATATTAGTTCCTCTTAAAATTGACCTTAAGATAAATTAAGAATTGACCTTAGTTAAATTATTATATAGGAAAGTATAAAATTATAAAGGAATGCTTTTTAGTTTATGTTATTTATAGTAAATTGTTTATAAGGTAGCTACAAAAAAAAATTCTATGAAAGGATATTGATTTCTTCTTTCTTTATTTTAATTTGGCATTCAATAATTTCAAAAGTTCCAGAACATTCCATGAATTTTTTTAGGAAAATTCTTATTTCACTTTTAAATATTATTTAGACTATCATTAACTTGTATTTTTATTTTTTTAAAAAAGAAATCAAAGATGTTAAATAGACTAGAGAATTTACTATATTAGCTTCACCAAGTATGAGTTAAATTAATTATATTAATATCCAAGATAAAGAAAATAATTGTAAGGGGAAAAAAGAAATTCGATATATTTATGTTTAAAATAGGCAGAATAATTACGACCCCTATAAATTCAGTAATAAGTATGACCCTGGTTGAAATACACTGAGTATTTTTATTATTATTATTACTATTATTAATATCATTGAAGATGCACATATTAAATATGTTGATATAGTTAATGAATATTTTAATTATTTTTTTCACAAACTAATTCAAATAAAGAAGAAAATAGCTAAATTTAAAGAATAATTTCAATCAAACTTAGATTTACAGATGACAATTATGATCTTCTTTACTAAAACTAAAAATAATTACTTTAAGATCAAGACAAGATGTAAGAGGAATCACTTGCTATTAAAATTTCTAAATTAATTTAAAAGTATAACTCACAACAATAAACAGTAAAATTTGAGATGATATTTGACATCACATACAGATTAATCAACTTAATAAATGAAATTAATTTATAAATTTTTAAATAAATTATAAATTATTGTTAAATGACGAACTAATATATTATTGTGGTAGCTTAGCTAGCTTAAAATATGAATATCTAAAATATCAGGCTTGCTATTAATTTATTTAACTGTAATCTATAAAATTACCATTTTAATTTTAATTTATAAATGTTCTTTTAATATCAATTAAAGCACTTAAGTTATAGAGTTAAAAAATATGTTTAAATATGTAAATTAGCTAAGTATTTCAGACTAATATCATACAATAATCTTTGCAAACAAGAATTATTGGAATTTATAGCACATATAAAGAATGGATCTCGAAAATACTAATATTTATCCATTTCAAATTTTTGTAACTTTTTGTTTTTATTATTATTAAGCCAAATTTTATAATTTCCTCCTTTTTTTGATAAACTAGAGACCCTCGTTATAAAAGATAAGGTTTAATATCCATACTTATTATAATTAGCGATTTATATTAAAGATTATCAGAAAAAGAATTAAGCCAGAGATTTAGGTTAATTATCAGCTTTTCCATCACTTAAAAAGTTTGCAGGGACTTTAATATTTTATTATTTTTACATAATTTGATATATTTAATTTTTGTTCTTATATTCAATGCATTCAATATTATAATATAATTCTTAAATATACTTTAAATTGTAATTTATTTTAAAACTTTTTACATATCTAAAGACTAGCATTTAACTTGTGAAAGAATACTAACATTCATATTAAGAATATTTGAAAGCATTGAAAACGCTTCTACAATAAACCTAAAGTTTTTTCTGCATGCTTATTCTATAACAAAAGAATCGTTAAGAAATACTCTTCAACCTTATTGCCAAGATTTTGAATTTATTGAGTTTTAAAGTGAAATTGAAATTTGTTAGTAACTTCAGGATTATGATTATGACTTTATGAAGTCAAATAAAAGTTAGATTTCATAGTGTATTGAGTTTGTTAGGAATTTTAAATATATAGAGGGAAAGGTTAAAGTTATAATGAAAGAGGAAACATCTTAAAACAATTAATAATGACAACTTTATTTCAATTTACTTTACTAATTAAATGATTGCCTTATAATTGATGATTTATAACTAATATTTAAAATAATATTTTTAATTTAAATTCTATAATTTCAAATTGTAACAAACTTATATATTAAGTGAAGTTCTCTTAAATTTAAATTATTAATTATAGCTAACTCAATCATTTAAAAGTCAATGATTTAATTTAATAAATTGTTAAATTAAAAACTTTGATATTTTTATTTAATAATTAATTTTTAAATTATGAAGGAAACTTTAGTTTAGTGCATACTTATAATTCTCTAATAAAATTAAGAAAACTAAAATTTAGATTATTAATAATTCTTAATTCATAATGTTATATACTATAAAATTTACATACCATTGATCAAGAATAGGGTATATAAAGATATAAGATCTTATAAGTATTTCTAAATATCGAAATTTAATTTTTTAAAGGTTTCCCCTGAAGAAGAAATTAACTTTGTAAAATTATCTAAGTTTAACAATTTAAATTTTGAATTCTTAGATTTAGACTTATTTTAAATTTTATAGGAACTTAAAATTTAAATACAGTTTGGTTGTTAAAAGGATTACTTAATTAAAAAATAATTATGATCAAAATGTTAATCAAGTACTTCAAATAAATACCAAGTATAATTATGATTTTTGATTTGGATAATCATTTAAAACTTAATTTTTAAAAATAATACATTGTTGAATTAATACATAACTTATTTTGATTACATTTTAATAAAATATTCAAATATTTTAATTCAATAACAACTAAATAAGAATCAGACTGATTTAAAAAAATAATTTTTTTTATTTGAAAAATATTCAAATTATTTACTCTTCAAAGTAATTTACTAATAATATCATTATTATTTAAATGCCTTTTTCAATTATTTATTGTGGAAATCAAATAAAATAAGTTTGATAAAATTATTATTAAGAGAATATTTATCGATTCTACAAAACATTAAATGTTTAACTTTATTTAAAATTTAATTCTTAATTATCAATTTACTAATTATATAATTATATAAAATCTAATTCATGATATACTTATAAAGTAATATTAATTGTAAAATCGAGCTCATTTAATTGATAATAATAATTAATTACTTGATTTTAATATAATTTATTTTTCATTATTATTCTCAGCGATTTTATCTAAAATATTAAATTACACTTACAGCTTCACTAATAATTAATCATTAGATTTAGTAATTTATTGGTAGATATAATTCAATCTGATTATTTCAAATTTTTGATAATTTTACTGTTTAAAAATAGAGAATATTTAATACGAATAAGTAAAAAAATAATAAGATAAAAAATATATTGCAATAACTTTATGGGACGGAATTCCTGCCCCATTCATAAAAATATAAAATATGGATAAATTTTTTAAAATCTGTATCATCAATTATGATTTAATTATTAACTTAACATCCAATATCATCTCTTCTTTGATAAATATTTTAAATTCTGAAGAAAATCAAATTAATTATTTATTAAAAACAATTATTAAACATTTTTTTTATATAAAATGACAAAGAATAAATATAAATCTTCAAAATTTATAGATTAGAATAAATTGTTTAATATATGGCTATAGTTATTGAAAATTAAAATTAGTTCTATTATTTTTATTGCCAAATAATATAAATTTCAATATTAGAGAAAGAAAATTCCGTGAGGGCTGGAAACAACACGGAAGCAGGAAACTTCTCCCCGCTCAACATTTATTATCATGCTATAATTAAGATACAAACTATGAATATCTATTAAAGCAAGAAGACTGAATATTAAAGCCAGATAAAGAATTTAAAAAATACATTCTACATAAGTAACAGAAGTTCATTAAATTTTTATAATTGAATAGTGAACTCCTTCCTCAAAATTAATTTTAATTAATTAGCTTCAATACACTTATTAGAAATTTAAAAGAATTCTTCAAAAGTGTTTTTTTCGACAATCTGATGCCGCTAATTTACAAACAAAAAAGATAAAATTTAAACATTATTTCTGTAACAAGAGAACCTCCTCCAATGCATATAAAATGACTTATTTAGATTACATCCAATAAATGTAAAAGTTTTTGTTATCTTAAGAAATTTTTATTATAATAATTCAAAAATGTTAGATTGTATTAGGTCTTATATATAAGTTCAATTGAGAAATCTATTGTTGGTCAATATATAAAAAAATCAGTGAGTTTTTATTTTAATATATATTTTGATAAAAAAATCATATAAATAATCTATAAATCAGTATTAAGAGTATTATCAAATTTATTAGATTATGATAATTTAATTCAAAATGCTACTAATAAAATATTCTAACAATTTATTTGTAGAAATCGATTATATATAATATTTGGATTACATTATTAAAATTAGGAACAAAAAGTTATAATAAAATTTAAAATTTATTTTTTTAAAAATATGAAATTGTTCTATTCAATAATACTCAGTTTCAATTTAATTATAAAAAGGTATTTAAAGAAGTATTTTCAAAAAATTAATTTTTTAATTGAATTATTAAAAATGACTTAATCATTTTCTGGTTTGATTATTCAATATAAAAACATTAATCGAAATTTCTACCATAATTATCGAGCATATGTTTATCAAATGGACACTTGGGAATATAATTTGGATTAGTACAAATAATATTTTTATTGAAAATATTATTTTTTTCAATTTATTTACTTTAATCAATTGAATTGAGTTAAGTTGTGGAAATAATTTAAGAGAATAAACTTAAAAAATATGCTAATTTGTATCTTTAAAAATTATTAATCATTTTGATTTTTAATTTAAAATTATTTACATTATCACTTTTGAGTGTTTAATATTTATATTCATTGCTAAATTATTGATCATTAAATCAATTAAAATATAAATTGATAATATATAGTTTATTGCATATTTACTATGCATAACAATGTAAATATCTCAATATTTAAATTTAATTTTGAATGAAGTTTCTCAATATTGTTTTAGAATTATTTACTATTTATATTAAGTTATTGAATTTATAAATAAAATTGGAGGCAGTTTAGGTTGGCCAATTAAGAAAGTTGGGTTCATTCGATAATTCAAAATTATCTGGACTTTACTATTGGCGGTTCTATTTTATATCATCCTTGAAGCTAGATAATTCAATTTTAAACGCCTCTAAATTCTATAAATTTTACCCTCATAATCTAGTCGAATGATCTCGCTCATGCGATACGATAAATTACTATCCAATATCCAAAGTCCACTAATTTTAAATTCTTTTTATCAAATGAGCTCAAAATCGTTTGAATTGCCTAATTATAATAGTCATATTTCTAATAAACTTCTCTAATCATTTATAAATATTATTAATTTATAAATAAATGTTAACACATTTGAATATTTAAGGAACATTCTCTGTATTAAGTTATTAAAAAAACCTTGAAACATTCCATCTTAGATTATTATAAATTTCCTTTTAAGATTATATTACTCAATTAAATTAAAAATCTTTTCTTAAAAAGAATGGATTATACTTAATTAAAATTTTTTATTCTAGATTTCCTAAAAACTAAATACTTTCGGATTCACAAGCATTCACCTACTATGACAATTGACACTAACGAGCCAAATTTATAGGAAGGAAAAAAGCTCCAGCTATTTTTTCTCATCGAATATAATTTACTAAAGGATAAAAGCAATAAATGAGAGTTTGGGGGGAGTGGAAAATTTCCTGTAATATGTTATGATAAAAAAATGTTTTAGGAAAATTCCCTTCACTAAAAAATTAATATTTTTTTAAATCCTTATAACAGCTTTTTACCAACTTCCTGACTAATTTCATTGTATTAATTATACTTAATTTGTAAATCAATTAAACAATAAGTTTATTTCCATGGATTCCAAGCACCATCATCTCTAGTTCTGCATTTTAATATTTACAAACGATTCCATCTGATATATGTAGATTTCTGTCTCTTTACTATTAAATTGTCCTCTCTGTACTCATAGTAATTCCAAATATTGCATTCAATTGTTATTGAAAAATTGAAAATATGATTCAATTTATCTTCTTTCCATACCTATATAATGTTAGACTATATTTTCTTGAACTAAACTACTTAATGATGTATAAATATCCGCTTAATATTTAATGGGTCAAAAAAGTTTTATATTTTTTAATTTTTTGTCAAATTTAGTAAATTTTACATAAATAATTAAAAAGTGCAGGAAACTTCACTTCCTCATTATTTAATACATTTTTTACAATATTATTTTCTTAGTTTATTATTAGTATAGAATTATTCTTATGATATAAAAGTTTGAGAAAAATTTGTTGTAATATCTAATATAAATCATTTAAATCTCATAATACTTATATTATCTAATAAAAAATATTTTTAAAAATCCAGGATTATATAATATTGTAATCTTGGCTGTTTAAATTAAAATATATATGAATTAATTTATTAAAAAAGAAATTTGCAAAAGTAATTTTAATTGCAATTTATTTTATAAATAAAATGAATTGTATCAAGTTATTTTAATTTTTTCATAATTTTAAGTACTATTCTTTTTAAAAAATAAAATTCCATTTATATAGCATATAATTAATTTTTTAAAAATCATTTCTATTAAGAATATTAAATAATAAAAATGTAGAAACATTTGAAAATATGCGGAACACTTACTGTGTTAAGTTATTAGTCCAACTTAGAAACATTTCATCTCAGATAGTTATCAACATCTTTTTAAGATTTAATTTAATAGTTGTATAAATAAATAATTTGGAGTGATTTTATAATTAATTTTTAGATTTCTTGAAAACAAAATATTTTTTAGTTCACAAATATTCACCCAATATGTCAATTGTTACAGATATTAAAGAGATAGTAGAAAAAATTAAAAACCTTAAGTACTTTTTCACATCTAAGATAATCTACTTCAAGTTCTAGTCATGTTTTATGGATTTAAATGCAATGACTGTAATGAAATTGATAATAAATAAGATTCAAGAAGAATAAAAAACATAAGAAAATGATATTACTAAATTTCAATTAATTAAATTATAAGAAATTAATGTTGCCAAGGAATTTAAAACCCCAAAACCCTTTCAGTAGTTTATTTTAGTATTTTTTAAAAGTCTGCAATTTAAAGAATATTTATTAGGAGTATATGTAGGGGTTTATAGTTTAAATATTATTGATCTAAGTGAATATAAAAAGCGAGTTTTTATAAGTATTTCACACAAACGTTAGCTTTGAGTCATATTCTCTGAATTTTAACTTTATAAGTTGCTGTTTAATTATATTAATCAAAACATAATTTTCAGCTTGATTCGTTAATGGTAGAATATGCAAGCTCTCTTAGACCTATATTTATTTTTTTTGTTTTTAAATTGGTAGATTCTTCATTTTATCAGCTAAAGTAATCATTTCGATACATGTCACTCAATTATAGGATCAAATAAAGATGTTATCTCCTTAAATTCAACACTTATAGACAGTGAAACCTCAAATTTGCAATTGATTTTTTTAAGCAGCCTAGTTACTGACGTTTAATTATAAATAGGTTTGAGTTTATCACTATAATTATCACATCCAAAACTCATAAAGCAGTAAATCTATATAATCACTGCCATAAACTGACTTCAAACCTCAAAATATACTCACTTTAATTAATAATATTAAATTATAATTTTTATATAACCCCAATTAAAATCCTAATAAAGTATTCCTAAAGTAGCCATTTTAAAAGCAAAAACTTAATTCAACTACTAAAGGTGTTTTTGGGTTTAGAATGCCTTGACAACATTAATTTTGTCAAATTATTGAAGTAAAAAAAAATAATTATAAACTTCCAATATTAAATAATGAACTACAACTGCCTATAAAAATAAATTTAATTATGTTAATAACGATAAAATTATATTTATGTAAGTAAGACTATTTTATTTTATATATAATTTTCATTTTTATTTTTCATTTATTTTATTTCATTTTGGAATATCAGGAGATAAAGAAGATAAAAAATTGGATTTCATATTTGTAAAGGAATTAAAACCGATAAATCTTAATAATATAAACATAAATTTATAATATTATTTTAATAGTTTTATCAAAAATGCAATTGAAAATTTTCAAAATAAAAATCAATAGTATTTAAGATTCGTTCATACAATAATTTTAATAGTATTTTTTATATATTTTATTAAATTTTAGGAATAAATTTTTTAAAAAAATTAAAATGGAATGATGATTTTATTTAAATATAATATGTTTCTAAATAAAATAAAATAACTAAAAACACATCTCAATTTAATTTAATTATTTTAAATCTTATAAACCAGTATAAATTCTATTATTTTAAGGATTTCGATTTTAACTCTTATATTCATTGAAAATCTCGAAACCCTTATTCAGTCATATTAGGTTTTTGATTGATAAATTTCCAATTAAGGTATACTATATTAGAGTTTTAATAGGGGTTAAGTAAAGTTTATAATCTTAATATAGTAATTAAAGTGAGTATATTGAGAGGTTTGATGTCAGTTTTATGGCAGTGACTATATAGATTTACTTTTTTTAATGCGTTATAGATGTGACAATTATAGAGATAAACTCAAACATATTTTTTATTACACTTTATAGCTATCAACTGTAACTGTGAAGTCTCATTGCTTATTAGCATTTTATTAATACCTTAAACCCTTTAATTATAAGCTTTAGTGATTTTAAAGTAGGGTAAAATTGGAATTATTAGAGAAATTATGTCATTATGCAAAATGAGAAATAGAAATTAGAGGAATTTAGGATATATTTATGACAAGAAATATTTAGAAAACTGATGAATCTTAAGTAAGGTATAACTATTAATTTAAACAAAGTCAAACTAATTCTAAATTATGCAGCAATTATAATAAAGATTATATGTAAGAGTGCTCAACTGTTTAGTAGTACTTTAAAACACCCACATCAAAAAAAGGTTATTAAATTCCATATTGATTACCCCTGTGTCTCTGGAGAAACTTTCTATTAAAATAATTAACTGCAATATTTTATCATAAGTTCTTAGCATGCCTATCTCTCCATAGATTATAGCTCATAATTATAGGATAAAATTAATTACCTTCAAAAATGTCAACACTGTAAAGAGCGATTTGATATTTCAGTGCTATTTATAATTATAAATAAAATACAGAAAGCTAATTATAATATAATCAAGTTTATATAAGCTGATGAAGCTGTGTCTGCGTCAGAAATGGCAGATGAATCATCGCAGTTATATAGGCGAGTGATTAATTAGCAAATTTTATAGATTTCTTAAGCAAAATTAATATGTCTCTTTAATGCAATGCTAATAAATGATGAGATCTAACATAAGAAGGCGACTTATGAAGCAGTCTTGCTTTAGACGAGCAATTTAGAATAGGCTTGAATTGATAACTATAATTATCGCATCCATAACGCAAATTTAACAATAAATCAATATACTCACTACATAATTAAATCTCAATCCTCATATAATCACTTTAATTAAAATAGACCCACAAAAATTGCATTTACTCATTTTAATTACTAATAAAAAACTATAAACCCCTACATAAACCCATTAAAACCATAAAAAGTATGCCTTTATCTTCTTCTTTTTTTACAATAAAAAACTCAATCAAACTACTGAAAAGGTTTTGAATTTTTGATTCTATGTTAGATGAAGAATAGGTTGTTTTCTTCCCTTATAAACAATTCTCTAACAAACTTCCAGAAAGTATCTATTTCTTGGATGTTCTTGGTACTTTGGAAGAAAGATGTCTCGCAGAAATCATTGAAGAAGCTTACAAAAAATGCTACTCTATTTTTCTAGAGGAGTAAAAGAAGCAAGGTATACTAATAAACTATTCCTAGCTTATGGACCTGAAGAAGCACCCTTACCTTTCAAGTAATCTATGATTCATTACTTTATAGGAAAACCTGGAACTTGAATATATATCATGAAAGAGTATTCAAAGGTCCACAAATTGAGAAAGTCTCAACTATTATTGATTGAGCAATAGTCTTAAAAAAGATATCAAAAGCCAAATAAAATTTACATGAATGCTGATACTGCTTCCTAAAGAAGAAACATTTATCCAAGTTAATCACAGGAACGAAGAAAATAAAGAGAATCCAAATCCATTTATGAGTTCCTTTGTTAGTTGATACCATTCATTCATTTAAAACTAAGAGTTATTTATAAGCATTAAATCTTCCTCTTCACGCACTGACTGTTGTCATATCAATGCTTATTTTCTAACAGCTACTTTGAAATAAGTCAATTGCATCGATTTTTAATATTAGGCATCAGTGTTAAAGAGGTACAGCAATATTTAAGTTTATGATTAAAAAGTTTAGGTTCAACTTATGTTATACTTGGTTTAATAATGAAGATAATAGGATTGAGACTTATGTTATTCAACCTCGCTCAATAAAGACTGAGTAATAAATAAAGTTTTTGTAATATCTCGGAGACAATGACAAAGAAATTATTGTGTCTGAAGATAAATTACTATTTCTAAAACTATAGATTCAATGAAAAAAAATATGAAAGACTAAACAAATCACATGTGTCAAATGTTCTTTACAGCCCTCAATTCAATGGAGTTGAACGATATTTGGGGCTATTAAAATGCCATTACAAGAAATTTTTGCTCTATCATTAAATGTATGAATATAAAATAGATACATAGGTTTTAACAAGAAAGCTGCTCAATGAGTCGTGATGATAAAATTAAACTGTACACAAGAGAAGGGGGATTTTGTTATTATATATAATTATTAGACTTAAATGAATGAATAAGTTCACATTTTAAAGCAGCCCTTTAAATTATTTTTCTTCTTTTTCTTTTCTTCTCTTATTACTTGATTGGATCGATATTTCATCTCTTAGTGCCAACTCCTAAATCTATATAAATCTTACGGCTTTTATAAATCTTTTTCGAGTCTCTATCTCAATTCATGCTTTACTTGTGACTTTCTCTCTCTATTTATTTATTTGCTCCTCTCTTTCATGAAGTATATAACAATGCCAATTATATCTTTAAAGTTTGAGATCTAAACTTTCTTGAGATGAAAGGTGCTTCTGTAGTTCTTAGCTTTGTCTCTTTTTTTCTGAAAGAAGGTTGCTGTAGCATTTCTAGTTAGCTACTTAAATAACTTCATTTAAGTACTCAGGTTTTAGAGTATTAAGAACGCCAAAGAAGATGTTTCTCTCGGCTAATATTTAAACTAAACCCATTACATAAACCATTTTGAAACCCTAATAAAATATGCTCTTTTAGTCTACATTTCAATAAAATAACTCAAAAAGGCTACTGAAGGGATTTTGGGGTTTTATTATCAAATTAAGATTACAATTGTTATTAAATTCAATTTGTGATTTTATTTTATTTCAGCAACTTTACAAACATTATATTTAATTTAATAATTGGAAACTACTCAAGCAATAATAACGAAATTAGTAAGAGTTTATAAAAAACAGAAAATGTGATTAATGTTGATACTCTTTAATTTATTAAAACTAAGTATCGTTCTTGGGATAATAATGTTTATAATGTTGATAAACTAAGAAAAATAATTCTAATTAATTCTTCTGTAACTCTTCCATAATAGATAAATATATTAATTAGATTATAATTTATTATTTCATAGATAATCGTAAATCCTTTAGAGGAAAATAATTAGGAAATGCTTAACTCTTAAGTTGTCAATGCTAATTAAAATAAAAATTGGTAAATTTAAATTTATTGAATTAAAATAATAAATTATGCTTACCCGAACTTAAAATACTTGAAAGTTAGAAATAAATATTGTCTATATGAGGATTTACATTTTAGCGATTGTCCAAATCAAACATCCATAGCTAAAAATCTTGAATGTGTATCACTTAAATACTCAAAAGAACGACTTGGTTTTGAAGTAATAATGTTTAAATAACAATTTTTAAATTTATTAAAATCAAAACTAAATATACTATATAATTAAGAACTTTGCTATTAGTAATATCCCTGATTATTTAGATTATATTAATTTCACAAAATCACTATAGAATTTTCTATCTCTACAAAAATATATACTTAATTCTAGAAGTAAAAAATATCTTCTTATAATTCATGAATATTATAAAATAAGAATTTGAAACAATTATGGATTATTTTAAACGATTTTTATAGATGCTAACTTAATTTAATTTAACTAATTTTATAAAAATCAAATTCAATTCTTCAATTGAAAACATTAGAAATCTTTGTGAAAATGCTAAAATTTTAAAGATTACTTGTAAAGATTAATTATAAATACTGTATTTATAATAATTTAAGTATAAATAATATTGTAAATTGCAAACAAGTTGCGTTAATCCATTTTTATATTAATTATTTAAATTTCTTGAGGCTAAAAGATGTTTTGATGAAGCAAGAATTGTGAAAAGCTTATTGTAAGCAAATAGCGAGAATAATGCTGGTGAAGTGCTTGTTAAGTACAAAAAAATAAATAACAAAGAAGAAATTTATTTGTATAGGTACATAGAGAACCTTCAAAATTGAAAGAATTACTAAGACTTTGAATTAATTCAATTCTTAATTATTTTGTTTTTATCTATTCATTTATAAAAAATAAATAAAGTAATCGGGAAAAGTTATTTTCTTATGATGGAGGAATTATAAAAATAAATATAATAAATTACAAAAATGATGATAATTTAGTTGATAAGTGCAACAAAATGGAGCCATACATACTTTGGTTTCTTATCATGATGAGATTTTTATAACTAATTCTAAGCTTTCGACATTGAAAATTTTTTGGGCCAAATTCTAGATAGTTTTCAAATCAAAATAATAAAAATAGATTGATATGGCATTTTAATAGAAATTAAACACAGAGAATGAAAGTTTATAAAAATTACTAAAGCATTTATGATGCTCTCTCTATATCGAGTTATTTTTTATCCAAATATTTTTGGCTAAAACTCTATTGATTGTTTGAATTTTATTAATAATATAAAATTATCTCAAGAATACTGGTAATTGGAAACTTAACTTGTAGCTACAGCCAGAGTAAATTCGATACCTACTCTTGAATAATTCATGCGCTTCTTTGAGTAGTACCAGAAATATAGTATAAACTATAATTATAAATATATATTATTTGTTGCTTATAGTTTGGGATTCATGAAAACTTCATATTTATTTTTTTTCTCAAAATTGATTTCCTTTTTAAAAATAAGACCATATGTATAATTTAAATGGAATTAGATTTTTTTAATATAATGCCATATTAAGATATATACATATAATTTTGAGAACTATGAAAATATCTGAACTAGTCATTTTTAAAATAAATATACATTTATTCCTAATAAAACATTAAAAAATATTTCAAAATATACAAATAAATAAATTTATTAAACTATTATTGAAATTATATTTATTAATCTTATTTTCCATATTTATTGATAATTTATGGTTATTAAATATTACTTGAAAGTACATTTTTCATAGTAAAATCGAGAATTTTAAGAACTCATATCAAAATTAAAAATAATACTTGATAATAACTTTAAAAGTATAATATTGATATAATATAAAAGCAAAAAACAACCATGATTTTGATAGTTTTAAATAAATACACAAGTTATTATTTAAAATTACTATAAATATAATGCATAATTTGAAATATATTCTGAGTAAATCACTAACTGCTCTTAATTATATTTTATTGCAGTGATTTATTTTTTAAATATCTAAAATCATTTTGGGGGAGGGAAGTTTCCTGCCAAGTAAATCTTTTTATATATAATTTTTATTAGTTAAATATAAAATATTTTAATTAATAATTTTTGACTCATTAAATGGCTAAAGGATAATTGAAATATTTTTTTAAGAGTTAATTAGATAAGTTGCAATTATTTTCTAATATCATAACTAGAGATATAAAACCATATCTTTATTATAATTCTTAATAAAGGTTTTGAAAAACTAATGTAAAATAAAATGATATATTAATGAAAATATTGTTCATCATAAAGTAGATCTTGTAATACTTCATGATTGATAGGTTAAATTGTTAAATTTCAAATATGTTAAAATCAAAGAAGGTGTTTATAGTGGTCAAAAATAATAATTCCATAAAGAAAAAATAAATAAAATAAATAATAATTTTCTTGACAGGAAACTTCCCTAAAATTTTTTTTATCATTAATCTAGACAGTAAACTACCCACCTCCATAATTTTATTCTAGCGAAGCAGCTAGTAGAATGTGTATTTAAAAATTAAATTAGTACGAGCATGTTTATTGTGATGTATAATTCACATGATTTTAGGCATTATGTTAGCTCCTTAAAGCTTAAAATCCTAATGTTTTTTTTTTATTTTTTCAAGTCAGTTGTAACTTGAACATCTTTTCATAGTTAATACTTCAGTTCTTAATATTATGTCTTAATGAATGTGAGAAATTTAAAACTATAATATAAGTTTAACAATTTTACTTATCTGATAAGCTAATATATTATAAAACCTCTCTTGTTCCATTTGTTTTGAGATTATTTAACTATATAACGTTTTAATTAAAACAAATGTATTACTTGAATTTTAAAAATATATAGACGATAAAGATAAAATAATATTGTAGGAATATACTTGACTTAGGAAATTAAATTATAATTATTTGATTAATAAAATAATTTCAATTAGTTTCAGTTATCTTTTTCTAAACCTATACAATATGGCACTTGTTCGATATAGAATTAAAAATTAGCTGGACTTTAATATTGGTAGTTTTATTTTATAGTATCAATGATCGATATAACTAAATATCATTTAATACCTCTACAGTCACTTTAAATATGCCATTCAATTTAAGTCGAGTTATCTCGCTGCAGAAATGAGATAAAACAGTAATATTTAAGTCCACTTTATTCTAGCTTCTCTATCGAATGAACCCTAGATCGTTAAAATTTGCCAACATTAACTGCCCTTATTTCAATTAATTATTAATTTAAGTAGAAAATAATTTGCTATTTCGAATGTATTACTAAAATTGCGATATTTCTAATAAATTTCTCTAATCATTTTAAAAATATTATTAATTAATATAAAAATGTAGAAACACTTAAATATTTACTGAACACTCACTGTATTAAGTTATTAAACCAACCTTGAAACATTTTTTCTAAGATCATTATCAACTAACTTTCAAGATTATATTACTCAATTAAATTAAAAATCTTTTGATAAAAAAGTAATTACTTAAAAATTAATGTTTTAGATTTCTTGATTTAAAAATACTTTCAAGTTCACAATTAGTATCCAAATATGACAATCGACACAATCAAAACCCCAAAACCCCTTAATGAGGTTTATAAGTGCTATGATTTGTATAATTTAGTTGGGTCTTATTGAGGTTAGTAGAGTAATCTGGCCAATTTACAAAATGAGAGATTGAAATTAGCTAAATTAAGGGTCTATTTATGATGAGAAATATTTAGATTTATTGCTTGAGCTTAGGTATGGTACGAGTATTAACATAGACTAAGCCAAAACCATTTCTTAATTATGCAGCTATAGCAAAGCTCTTGCACAAGAGTGCCCTAACTGTTAGGTATCACTGCCTGCTAGCTGTTTAGCATTTTAATTCTGGTACTTGAAAACATCCAGCAAGAAAATAAAAGTTCCTCACAGACCCATATTAGATACCTCAGTGATTCTAAGACGCTTAAGTTCTGGGCTCACTTTCCACTAGACTAACGAGCTGTAATGTTTCTTCGCAAGTTTCATGAAATGCGTTCTCTCCTTTGACAAATGGTATTAATTTCAAGACTGTCAACAGAGTGAAGAGAGTGATTGATTTTACAGTGCCATTTTATAGTAATAATTTAAACTATATATATTATTAAATGCAGAGAGCTATTGATAATAACATCAAGTCCATACATGCAAATGAAGCAGTGTTTACCTTCATCACTTTTATCAATAAGTCATAGTACAAGAAGTGTGGTATCATTGAAGTTTATGACTAAAAGGTGAAGGTTGTCTTAAATGCAATTTTAGCTGGTATTAGAGAAGATTCAGGCTTAGAAAGTTATGTCATTCATCCTCGCTCTATTAAGCAAGAGTAGTATATTAAGTTCTTGCATAAGCCAAGAGAAAAAATTCAATAATCAAGAGATCATCTTACTTGTTGGTAACTTATCAGTTCATAAGACTAAGGAGTCTATGAAAGCTTATGAAGAGTTAAATATAACTCCTGTATACAGCATTCCTTATAGCTCATAATTTAATGGAATAGAATTCTACTGGAGTTATCTCAAGACTTCCTACAAAAAGTTAATGTTGTTCATCTAATGCATGATTTATCAATAGTTACAATGGACTTAATACAATCTAGTTGCTAGAGAGTGAATAAAGATAGGACTTCGATATGTGCAAAGAAAGGGAGAATGAATGTTTATTAATAAGTTTTAGACTTAAATGAATGAAATAGTTCACATTTTAAATGGACCCTTAAAGGATTAGGCTTCTCTTTCTTTTCTTCTTCTTAAGGCTTGACAGGCCCTAAGTTTCTTCTCTTACTGCCATCTTTTGCATATATGTTCATATCTTCTGGCTTTTAAATATCTTTATAAAGTCTCTTGCTAACTTAATGAACTGTATGCTGTTTTCTATCTCTATGAACCTTAGCATGCTCTTTCATAAGATATATACCAGTGCCAGATTTTCCTACAAAGTTATATGTCAAAGCTTACTTGAAAGATAAGGATGCTTCTTAAGTTCCTCTAGCCAAGCTGAGCTTATTAGAATGCCTTGCTTCTTCTAGTCTTCAGGAGAGATAGAATATCGTTTCTTATGAGCTTCTTCAATTATTTCTCTGAGATACTCCTCTTTTATTGTACCAAGAACACCAAAGAAAAAGTTCCTCTCTGGTAGTTTATTAGAGAGTTGTTTCTTGGTAGGAAGGTAAACTACCACTTCCTCATCTTACATGGCATCCTCATAAAGATTAGTAGCTGAAATGTCAGAGTCAATTAGTTTAATCTCTTTATTTTTAAAGTCTTTCTTATCCTCACAAAGTATTGCTTTCAAGAATGTAATTTTGGTACCTTTCATCGTTGGAAGGAATAATGAAACTGTATAATATGTTAATAGCTATCAAGTTATCTTACCATGTGAAGTTAGGTATAGATAGAGATCTTCCTTGCTTCTTGCTTTTTTTCATTTGATCATTGAGTGATTCCATCTTTTTTCCTCTTGCTATTTATGAATTTCAAATTATAATTTATAGACTTCTGGATACTATTGTTTAAAAACTTATTATTAAATATGGACATCTTATTAGAGGTCAAACCTGCAAAGATACGTGGAGAAAGATTGCAGAAGCTGTAACAAACTGCAGAGATGGAGCTCCATTTTTATCAATTTAGTTCAATTTAATTAGTACTAAATTTGTTTAATTTTAATTAGTACTGATACTAAATCCGTTTAATTTTAATGTACCAATTTAATAGTACCAAAACTTAATTAGTACCTAGTTTTAAACTAATGAGGTTTTAATGGAAAAGTTCCAAAATAATTAAAAACCCAATTAGTACCAGTACCAACCTGAATTTTTTCAAAGTTGGTACAAAAATAAAAAATATTAAGAATGAAATTAGAAAAGTTATAGATATAAACTAAGTATAAATAAAAACTCTAACACCTCTAAATCAACCATTATTGCTGCAGTGCCGACTCTTATACATAGTTGCTATAACTTGAGATGTTATTAGAGCTATATAATATAAATTTAAATTTTAATTTAAACATGGCGGCTAACAAATCGTAAAGCAATCTCTCTTGGAACAGGATAATCATAATTAAACTCTGGCTCAATTAAAAAGTTAAGAATTATTTATGCTGAAAGGGAGGTAGATCTAAGAGCCCTTGAATTGATGCAGAGGTCTTCAATATAGAATTTCAAAATTAGAAAGATATTGTAGAGATGGGAGTCTAAACAATAATTGAAGATGTTGAGGAGGTAAAAGAACAACAACCAATTGAAAAGATTAAAAAATTTTAATGCTAAGACTTCTAAAATTATTTTGCAACCTAATAGAGCTTGAAAATTCACCTCAAAGAGATTCACTGTGGCAGAGCCAAAATCTATTGCAAGCACGATAAGGTAGATAGCAGGTATTAGTGCATGAAGCCTTATACTCACTCATTTTCAGTTAAAAGGTATATGCAAAAGCATCACCTAAGCGAGTTCTTGATTTAAGATTAAGAAACTAAAAAAATAGTACCAGCTAAAAGAAAATCTAATACTCTTGAGTCTTAAAAAGAATAGCAAGATAAGCTCAAGAGATAGAACGAAATGAGTCAATGAATCAACCTGCAGGCAATACGTTTTTAGCATGTTTCCAAAAGAGAAATGTATATTCCTGTATATATGAAGTTGATCTTAGCAATTGCATTGAAAATTATTTGAATAAAAGCGTGCCTAACAAAGTCAAGCTCATAGTAGTTGATGAGTATGCATATTAAATTTACCCTTTCAGCTATCAGATTAAGAATGAGCAGTACAGGAATGAATTTCCTCACGAATATATGGTTCTAAGAAAGGCAAAAAAAAGAGATTGCAAGAATTTGCTAAAGTCAGTGCTGTTATTATAGGCTTTGATTTCATCTCACTAAGAATAAAAAAATTAGAAATGACTCATAAAGACTATCTATATCATAACAGATATCCAAATGATTTGAATGATATTCTATCAGATATGAAAAGGGTGTCAAAGAATTGCATGAACTTGGATATATTCATAGAGATTTGAAGCCTGAAATGTTATATTGAACCTCTGCTCTTTAGAAGTAAATGTCATCGATTTCAATAGAGCTTTACGATAACAGAATATAACGTTAGCTAAGGTTCTTGGTACCCCATGATACTATCCAATAAGAGAAAAATGGACCAATGGCTCAGTTTTGTGGGATTTATGGGCAGTTGCTGCTATAATATAAGAGATATGGAAAACATGACTTATTTTGGTACTAAGCATTAAAATAATCAATTAGTTTGGCATAAAGCATATCAAGCAAGAAGATGTATGCTAAGAAATAAAAGTATAGTAGATATGATAATTGTGAGAGGTCCTAACTATCCTCGCCAATCATTAGACGATATACTTTAGACTCTAGAGAGAGAGCAAGATTTATGAGATAAAGCAAAGACAAGCAGATAAAATTTGTTTGAATTAAGTACACTGATACTCATTAAATATTCATTAAATTCACATAAAACCTGCGTTTTCTCTACTAAACCCAATAAGACCCCAACTTTACCCTACAAATCAAAGCATATAAACCTCATTAAGGTGTTTTGAGGTTTTAAATTTAGCCCAAGTTATAAGATAAAATAAAAAATTCGAGGTATTTTTTCACATCAAATCTAATTTACTTAAAAATATCAACTTTATATGAAAGTTCTTTGATTACTGCGTTTGAAATAATGAAATTGATAATCTTAAAAATTTAAGAAGAATAAAAAGAGTAAAATTTGATTAGCTGTAAGTTTAGAAAATAGAAAATTGGATTTTATATTAAGGATTTGAGAGATTCTGATAAACTTTCAAATAAATAAAAAAAGTTTTATTTTAATTTATTTAAATTTATGCAAATGGATATAGAGAAATTTTATTCTAATAATTACTAATATTTGAGTTTTGTTCATACAATAATTTTATTTTTTTATTTGTATCGTTTAAATTGGATAGATTTTGTGAATACTAATAAAAGAAAATTTATTTCTTTAATAATTTCAAAATTGCCTAATATAATATTGTAGCTTTATTTTCCTAAATAAATTACAAAATAAATCGAATGTACTACTATTTTCGTAGAAATATAATCTTATAATCAACTGATTCATATAATAACAATTTTTATATTGAATTTTTGAAATAAATTTTTAACTAGTAATTTTAATTGCAATTATTTCTCATTTTTCAATTTAATAATTGAGAACTACTCCAATTATGATGGTATTTAAGAGACTTTTACTAATGCAAGAGCAAACAGATTAATTAATGTTGAAGCTCTTTCCTTAACAAATGCAAAACTTTGTTACACATCAGGCAAATCTTGCTTATTAGATAGAATAAATAAATTAATTCTGATTAATTCAACCTTAATATCCTCAGATGACTTGTAAATGAATAATTCTTTATTAGTACTTTTATATAAAATTTAATTGAAAAGTATAACTCATTTGGAATTAAGCAACACAGAGATTTACAACTTGAATTTAGTTTTTTATAATTATTTGGCAATTTACTAGAATTTTATTTTTTTTAAAATTCAAATTTCATGTTCCCAAACTTGAAATACTTAAAAATTGACAACTAATCAAATGAGTTCGTTGGTTCTAACTTTCCATGCTCAAAATAATTTTAGAAACTTGAATATGCATCAATAAAATGCACAGTTGGTGAGTGCAACCATTATTTATTATAAAAAATTTAGAATTGCTGCTAATAAGCTAGCATCTTAAAGATAAAAAGTAAAGGTTAAAATTAATTAGAAAAATATATTTATTATATTATATATAATAAAAGAAAATGTAAAGTTCAAAGGAGTAGCAACTTTGATTTAAATATTATTATATATTTAATTGATTTATGCTACATATTTAATAAAGTACCATAATCAGTTTTTTACTTAAAAAGGGATAATGCAAATTAAGCAGGCGATCTGATTGTCAAATACAAAAGAATTAATGAAATGGAGTAAATTTTCATGTATTAGTATAAATGACAACCAGAAAAAATTATATATTAAAAATCTTTTAAAATATCTCAACTCTTTTAATTTAACTTATTCTCTCTTAAAATAAACTGAAAATAAAATATTAAAAATTATTTCAATTTGAAATTATAGTGTAATTTTAAAACAATTTTATATGAGATCATTTTTATATCGATTTAGATGTGATTTAGTATTGAAGGAAAACATTAGATTTTGAGAGATAAATAGAATTATTAATTAAAATATTTATAGCTGATATTGTTTGAGGATGACTATAGCAAATCCAAAATAACTGAGATTTAATAATGATTAGTGCAATTTAAATCATTGAATAATAGATTTTTGTCATTCATATAGTGGATCTAAATCAAAAAATAATATTCTCAAATAAAATTCATTTTAAATCACATGAAGTATAAAAAATAGCCAAAATTATTTTAAATTTTTCAATCCAATTCCCTAGAGCATATAGTATATCTTGTTTTAATTGCTAATACTTTTATTATTGAATTAAACTATTTGAACAAACTTTAAAAATCTTAAATTTCCTTCTTAACTAATTTAATTTTAATAATTCAATAATTAAATCCAAATTCATTTATATTATATATTTGTCACATTAAGTAAAAATATAATTTAATATTATTTACTAAATATGTCAATTCTAAATTTTAAAAGATTTAAATATTGCATAAATAAAGTTTTAAATACAAATCCAAACCTTAGATACTTTTCAATATCATATTAAATAATAAATAATCTAAATATTTTTAATAAAAATGAACTCTAAATTAACAATATTGCCACATATTACTGTCTTGAGCTTTTTAAATCTCTCTGAAAATCTTTACTTAAGATTACTAAACCATTCTGAAAACACATTTTTCTATGATAAATACGAGTATTTTAAGAACAAAAAGCAAATTCTAAAATTGAAGATTGAATCAAATGATAAAGACTAGAAATGGAAATAATTTTAACTTCTTAAATGTTTGGACTAAGTGAATGTGATTATATTTAGTATAAATAATTTTATTTATGTTAATTTATAATTAATAGATTAACATTAACTAGAATGAAAGTATAATCTGTCTTGTGGAGGTATTAGAAGACTTAATTGACATTCATAATATTAATAACTAAGATGCATTGATAAATTAGAGCTAATCTGACAATATCGATGAGGAATAGAAATTATATTCAAGAAATAAAATAGTTTAATAAATTGTGATAATTATTATTTCTAAATTATATTTCGTTTTTTATTCTGCACAATCCATTTCTAATCAAGAATACCAAGATTAAATTTATAAAACCATCAAAATTTAACTCAGTTTTACGGACGTTCTATTTAACGAGAAAAATAGATATTACAAAACTGTTATAGAGTAATATTAATTATTTCAAGATGAAGATTGGGAGTTTGAAGAGCCTCTAGAAATTAAGATTTCTAAATTTCTTTAAAAATATTAGTCAAATAAGTAACTAGTTAAATTTGAAATGATATTTGATATCACATACAGCTTAATCACTTTAATTATATAAACGTAAATGTTATTTACTTTAAAACTATTAAATTTATTATAAAATCATTTTTTGCTTAATGATGAGCAAATATCTTATAAGAGTTGCAGAGTTAGCTTAAGTTATGAATATCTCATGTAGAAGGCTTGTTATTGATAAATTAATATTAATTTATCAATAAAATAATGTATTAATAATTAACTTAAAAATACACTATTTATAATATCAATAAAGATACAAATGTCGTAGATTTAAAGAATATTTTCAAATATGCCAATGAGCTAAAGATTTCTGGAACAATTCAGATAAATTATTGGGGAAACACAAATTTGTGCAGTTTTTAACATATTAAGAGAATGAGTCTTGAGAATAATGCAATCTATCCATTTAGAATTTAATTAATTATTTATTATTAACTAATATTTTTAAAAATTAGAGAAATTTCAAGTTTGAGAATATGGCTTCATTAAAAAATAATATTAAAATGCCTCTTCAAAGCCTTACAATACAAAATTTAATAATTTTCATTAATTAAAATATTCTTTGCAACAGTATTTAATTACTGTATTTTATTTTATAAAAATGATTTAGCTCATAAATCAATTAGTCTTATAAAGGGACTTCTTAGTTTGTTTTACCAGACTATATACAATTTAAACCAGAAAAAAATGTAATATATTTATAATAAAGTGATAAATGTTGAAAAAATATTAATCAATTCATTCTTATACTTATCTTAAACTTAAATAATATATTTCTTCTTTATTTATTGATAATCTACCTTAAGGAGTTATAGAAGTATTTTTATTCATTAAATAATATTATAATCATTTCCTCCTATGTATGAAAAACTTGAGACACTCATTATAGTGGATTAGGTTTCTTAGCCATATTTTAACCACTTAGAGAATATCATAATAACACATAATGAAAAGTAATTGAGCAAATAAAATAAATTGGAGGCTTTTGCAGCCCTTAAGAATTTTACTGGGACTTTTATATTTAAAATATAATACATTAAAAATTAGAATACTTTTAACATAGCAATTGGAAGTCATTTAACATCTGAAAAAGTCTTAATCTTTATTGGACGAATCTTTGAAAGCATTGAAAAAGCAACGACAGTTAATCTAAAGTTTTTCCTTCAAGCTGTTTCCTGTACAAAAGAATCGTTGAAAAATACTTGATCACCCCAAAATCCCTAGTTGCAGTGAATTGTATCATATAATATAATAAATAATTGAGATTGGCTCAAATTATTTCTAATTTATTCACTAAGTGATTTAAAATTATTTGAAAATTTAATTTTAGTAAGATTTAAATTTTTTATACAGATGGTAATCTATATTTATATTAAAGTAGAAAATATTAAATTAATTTGTAATTTTAAAGAATAAGGAAATATGAAAAAAACAAACTATAGGAATTTATTATGACTTAGTAAATTATATAGTTATGGTTGAATTAATTTTGATGGAAAGGTAAAGGGGTTTTGTGGTAAAAATACACTTTAAATTCATTGCTAACACATTGAATTTATAGATCTTAAAGCAGAAATCGATATGCAATAGTAACTTGAAGAGTACTATTTTAGTATGTTAAAATAAACGAATAATGACACTTATAAAGATAACATGAAATATTTTGGAAACCAAGAAAATCTTAGTTGTGACTAATCAAAGAAAAGTACAGGATTTCTATAGTGTATTGTTTTTGTTAAGAATGCGAAATGTAGAGAAGGATAAATTAAAGTTATTACTAAGTAAATCAAAGCATCAATCCCTCAATCATGAATATTTTTATTTTATCTCATTTTAATTCTATTTGATATTTTCTAATTATCTACGATTTAAATAAGTTCATAAGTATAAACTGTATTGTACTTCCACATTCAAATAAACATTTATAATAAATCATATTATTTATAAATTTAAAATAATTGTATTAAAAAAGATAAATTTCTAGGGCCAAACGTCATTATCACAATAAATTCATATGATTATAACATATAATATAAATTATGATACTTTATCATTATTTCAGAAAATAATTGTCCTTTATTTTTTAAATAAATATTAAAATTTTTCAAAAGTTAGAATATTTTAAATATATTTGATTTTAGTATTATAGAAAGTCATTAAGCAAAATATAAATTAATCCAATTTATATTTAAATTTAAAATAGTTTAAAACTATACATTGGTGTTTTTTGTGGAAAAATATTAAATATATGATAAATCTTAACTGGGATATTAATACATAAATCATAAATATCTTTAATTACTATTGAAATAAAATGAGCTCTAAACTAACAATATTGCCACACATTACTGTCTTAAGCTACTTGAATCTTTCAAATAATCTTCGCTTAAGATTACTTAGTCATTCTGAAAACAAATTCTTCATCAATAAGTACGATTATTTTAAGAACAAAAAGCAAAAATTACAAGTAACTCTTGATATTAATTCTGAAAATAGTAAAAGAAAATGGTTAAAGCTTTCGTTTCTTAATCATCTAGACCAAGTAAATGTGATTTTATATAATTTACAAAACAATTTTTTTATTTAAATATATATTTAATTACTAGATTGGTATATACAGCCTCACATAACTCATTGAGGTTTTAGAGATTCTTATTGACATTCACAATCAAAATCTCATGTAGTATGACAAAATTAAAGAGGAATCGAAGCTAGATGCAAAATTAATTTAAATTAAATATTTAAAAAATTATTAAATTATCGTAAATTTTTAATCTATTTTTGTTGCACAATCAACTCTTAATCAAGAATATTTTGATTAACATTGTAAAACTATTATGATATAGCTCAGCTTTGCTAAGCAACTTGATGATATAAATGACATTAGAACTATTTAATAATAATAATAACTAATTAATCTTTAAGAGGAGAGGAAAGATAAAAACTTTGGAGATAAATTTTCATAAATTTATTTGAAGGAAAATTAAAGAGTAAAGTTTGAGTTTTTATTTGACTTCGCATACAGAGAGGAAATTAAAATAATTGTAGTTTAATATTTAAATTTAATTAAATCATTAATTATTACCTAACAAATGAATAAAGTATTAGAAGTATTTAGCTAGCTTAAGATTTTGATATCAAATTTACAACGCTAATTATAGGTTGATTAAAAATATGAGCAATTAATTTATGATAGAATTTCATAAAAATATTTATATTTTTATAATATCAATAAAAATACAAACATACATGAATTAAGATTCTTTTTATAGAAAGTAAGCAAGTTAAGTATTTCTAATGATTGTGAAGTAATATCAATGGCTAACGATAATTAATGTAATTTATAACATATTAAGAAATTGAAACTCAAAGATTGTAATATTTATCCATTTGAAATTAGTTTTATAAATTATATATTAATTATTAAATAAATTAAAATTATCATTTCCACCCATGTTTGAGAAATTAGAATCGCTTACAATAATTCAAGAGGTGAATTAGCCTTATATGATAAATTTAAAGAAAACAATGACTAATTATTGAAGGAATATAATCAAAATTGGGAAATTAATTATAATTAAATTTATTATTAATTAAACTATTGGCAGTTAAAGTTTGTCTATTTAAACGATTTGACTTATTCGATAGAGAATTTAAATTAGCTGGATTGTATGATTGACGGTACAATAAATCTATTCACTTGGAGCGAGATAACTTAACGCTTACAAATTGTGTTAATTATACCCTTATATTAAATCAATTTATCTAATTCCAAGCATGAGATAAAATAGTTAGCCTATGTACCAAATTCCAGTTAATTTTGTATTTCCTATCAAATGAGCCCATTATATTTTGCATTACGCAATTTTAACTCTTAAAATAGTTTAATTGTTTTTAATTTAATTATAATTAATTTCAAAATTCAAATGCATTCCTACAATATTAAATTAGACATTAAAAATAACCTTAGTTGTTCCAACCGAGAACCCCCTCACCCCCCTCCCAGGCCTAAAAATAAACCCCCCCTCCCACCTTAACTAGACCCCCCTCCCACCCCAACAACATCCCTATTCATATGAAAATTTTTATTCTCGATGTTTATACCATTTTCCTTCATGACATCTTGATCTCATAATATTTTTTATACATAAAATATATCATTATTTTAAAAATATTTTTTCAACAAATCAAATGCTATTCTTAATTAAATTTCTTATTTTAACAACTTCCACTTCGTCCGCCAACTTTTTTATTTAAATACTCCCATAATAAATTGATTAAAAATATATTTCCATTTGATTCGATAATAATAAAATAAAATTTATGAGCCAACAAACTCATATAACTTTATATAATCTGTATTCGAAATACGATTAATTTTTCTAATGTATTTTTCCAATTTTCTATAATAATTATTGTAGAAATACATTTGAATTCAAAAAAATATTTTAATTAAAATAAATGTAATTCAAAATCTTGCCAGTTAAAGTTGCCAATATAAACGATCTTGGGCTCATTCGATAGAGAATTCAAAATTAGCTGGACTTTACAATTAGCGGTACTATTTTATCGTATCCCTGGAGCGAAATAACTTGAGTTTAATGTGTAGAGATAATTAAATGAATTTAGATGTGTTTAATTAAAGTTGAGTTATCTCGCTCCAGGGATACGATAAAATAGTACCGCTAATTGTAAAGTCCAGCTAATTTTGAATTCTCTATCGAATGAGCCCAAGATCGTTTAAATTGGCCAACTTTAACTGCCAAGATTTTGAATTATATTTATTTTAATTAAAATATTTTTTTAAATTCAAATGTATTTCTACAATAATTATTATAGAAAATTGGAAAAATACATTAGAAAAAATTAATCGTATTTCGAATACAGATTATATAAAGTTATATGAGTTTGTTGGCTCATAAATTTTATTTTATTATTATCGAATCAAATGGAAATATATTTTTAATCAATTTATTATGGGAGTATTTAAATAAAAAAGTTGGCGGACGAAGTGGAAGTTGTTAAAATAAGAAATTTAATTAAGAATAGCATTTGATTTGTTGAAAAAATATTTTTAAAATAATGATATATTTTATGTATAAAAAATATTATGAGATCAAGATGTCATGAAGGAAAATGGTATAAACATCGAGAATAAAAATTTTCATATGAATAGGGATGTTGTTGGGGTGGGAGGGGGGTCTAGTTAAGGTGGGAGGGGGGTCTAGTTAAGGTGGGAGGGGGGGTCTCGTTTTAGGCCTGGGAGGGGGGGTCTCGGTTGGAACACTTAGTAAGATAGACCTAAGTTATACCCAGCTTTTTAATCACTCAAGAAATTTACAGGAACTTTTATATAATTTAAATTTATACCTATATCATGACATTTTTATTTATGGATATAATTCAAGTATAAGCATATCATATAATTTTATGTATTAACTTTTAGCTTTATAAATCGCATGGATTGCCTTTAATTATTTTAAAAAACTCTGAAAAGCATTAAGAACGCAACAAAAGTAAATCTTAAATTATTTCTATAAATGCATGCTTACAATAATATTGATATAAATAATCATCTAAAACGGTATTGTAAGAACATTGAGTTTATTGAGCATCATTAAGAGATCAATAATAATGATTTAATCATTGACGACGCTTTTGAAAATAATTAGGTCAAAGATTTTAGCAATTCATAGTATGATGGAAAATTCTAAATAAATAATGAGATAGAAGAACAAAACTAAAACTGGTTTTAGAGCATTGAGTTTATAAAGAACTCACAATTTTCAGAGGGCAAAATTAAAGTTACTACAAACTATATAGACTTTTAAATCAATCGATCATGAGTATCTTAGATGATTTAAATAAGTTTAATTATTATTACAGAAAATGAGATTATAATTTCATTTAATATCTCATGAAATTCTCATATAAAAATCTTTATGATTTAGAATGAAAAAAATCTAATTGAATTAAATGAGTTAATCATTAAATTTATTGATATAATATTTTTCATAAATTGATTTTAACTTCAAATAAGGAGCAAATAATTGTATGATAAAATAAGGATATTTATATAATCAAAATCAAATATTTGAAATACTTACATTATATTATTATTAAGTATATAAATTAATATAAAAATATTTCATTAACTAATTAGATTTATTAAAGAACTATGCTAATAAGAGTATGATGAAATAAAATACATACTTATATTAAAATTATACAATTAGGGAAAGATAAATTAAATTACTAAATATTTTGCATTAGATCTGCAATAAAGTTTGAAAATTGTTATTAAGCAATTGCAAAGGGATTTTTAGTTGAATATTTTAGCATATATTTCTTTAGTTTAAATTTATGAGAAAATATTTTTTAATACATTTTATCATAAATAGTTTTCCAAATTATTTATAATAATACAATATTAACTGATAAAAATGTAGAAACATTTAAACATTTATGGAACACTTACAGTTTTAAGCTACTAAACAAAACTTGAAACATTTAAACTGAGAATGTTATGTACTTCCTTTCAAGATTTTTATATTTATTAATTTAGAAATTATTTAGATTTTCTCATTACAAAGTATGCTCTTGTTTACGGCCATAATACTAATATGATGATAGACATAAATGAAGATTAAATTCTTGAAAAAATTAAAAATTCTAAGTGCTTTTTCACTTCAAATGTAATCTACTTCAAGATTTTGCCATCATAACCTTCTTGATAAATTAAAATTAGTTTTGAAGTTTAAATATAAATTTTACATTAAGAGAGCGCTCAAATATATTAAATGGAATATATTAATCGTACCATGATTTTATGTGGGGTTATACATTGAGTTATTTTTAGTTATAAAGTGTTATTATTTTTCTTTTTCTTCTTCTTCATCAATACAATTAAAAATTTAGTAAACAATATCAAGTTTTATTCATGAATAAGTTGGAAAATTATCTCTAAAACCAAGCTCTTTTAAAAAATATAATTTATGAAAGTTTCTTAAATTATTTAGTTAGTTATCTAGTAAAATTATTAGGATATTAATATTAAGGGGAGATAATGCTGAAGATTCTTCTTCCCGATCCCATCCAGATGTAGAATGTGTAGTCACCACTAAACTTGACCGTAGTTCAAACATTTCATTTCTTCAATGTAGTTACTCCAGATTTTTAAAACTATTCATGTGTATTCAGCCGTTTTTTAATGTCATTCTAGATCTGGACTAGTGTCTTGTGCTTTTGTCAGGAAATAGACATAAACTACTTGGGATATTAAGTGTTTTAATAGGTAAAATATCAGTGAACCTTCGATTTTTATTTCATTAACAGGCCATTTTTGTCAAATAACTAACCGTCTGGGCAATAGGTTTATAACTTCTTATAGCATTTATTAAAAATTAAATTAAGAAACAATTTAATTAATAAGTTTTGTTTATTTTTTCATAATAAATTCTTTTTCTTCATTAATTCAACATGAGATTATTCGATATACTGAATTTGATTTTGGAAAATGTTAAAGAACAAGAGAAAGCCAAAATTGGGAAAATTAGAAAATAATAGATTGGATTTCATTTTTAGCAAAGTATTGAATCCAATAAACATAATTTATATAAAAAATCGAGGTGGGTATTTCTTGCCTATGTTAAAAATTTAAATCGTCTTGTGTGTATAATATGAATATTTTGAAATATCTTAGCTAATTTTGCTTTAAAATAAAGATATAAAATATCTTGATAAAAGTTTAAGCTCATTTATCTTAAAAGTTAATTTCTTATCAGCATCCATTATTTATCTTTTTTCAATTAATAATAATTAATAGAATACGAATTAAAATATCAAAGTTACTTTATCCATAATATACAATTGAGACAGTGTAATTTTTAAAAATCTTATAGATTCTTAACCTATATATAAACAATGAATAAAAAGAATTATCTTATAAATGATTTTAGTAAAATTACAAAATACATTCAAAAGAAATTAGTTGAAGTTTCATGATCAATGTCCAGTATAATAATCCAAAAAAGAAATTTTCTGCCTATTTTTATATTTAATGCTTTCTCCTGCAAGAAATAAAAAAAGTCATTTAACTAGCTTGAGATTATAAGAGTTTTAATTTTTATAGCTAGATTTTTTTATTTTATCTCGTTTAAATTATTTTAAAAAGAATAATTTATAAAAAAATGATTCCTATTGAAATCTATCTAAAATAATAAGAACTGAAATATTTTATAACTTATTAAATTAGTTTTGAAGTTCCTAAAGATTAATGTTTTTTTAAAAAATTAATATCTGATATATTTAATTTGATATAAATTTAAAAATAAATTTAGAAATATTAAATGTCTAATAGATTTTCTAAAAATGATTAAATCCTAGTAAAATTCTATGAAGTCTGGCGACCAAAATATCAATTAATTTGTATTCATTTTTATTTATGCAAAATGCTATTGAGTTATTTTCGACAATAAATCACAAGTACTTAAAATTTGTTCATGAAATAATTTAAATATTCCATACTTATTAAAATGCACAATATTTTTTAATTAAAGCTTGCAAATCTTATACTTATAAAAATTAAAATTAAGCAATACAAATATTTTTAGACAAATTTACGAATAATGGTATAAATAATAAAGTCTTAATGTAAATTAAAAATAAAAAAGATTTATAATATTTTAAATACCTTATTTCTAAATATATTCAATTCACTATAAAATAAACTTTTACTTGAAAACCCCTTGTAATATATTTAAGTTAATAAAGTTTAAACTCGTGTCTTATTATTGTAGGAATACATTTGATTTGGGAAATTAAATAAAAAATAAATAAATAATTATTTAAATTCGTGGCAGTTAACTTTCTGGAAACCTAGACAATATGGTACTTGTTCGATAGAGAATTCAAAATTAGCTGGACTTTACTATTGGCGGTACCCCTCTATCGCATCCCTGAAGCGAGATAAATCGATTTTAATTTTGAGTGATTTGTTTAGTTGATTTTAATGCCAAAATTAAAATCGATTTATCTCGCTTCCAGAGATGCGATAGAGGGGTACCGCCAATAGTAAAGTCCAGCTAATTTTGAATTCTCTATCGAACAAGTACCATATTGTCTAGGTTTCCAGAAAGTTAACTGCCACGAATTTAAATAATTATTTATTTATTTTTTATTTAATTTCCCAAATCAAATGTATTCCTACAATATTCAAAATAATTGATTGCTCCGCAGCTTATATAGTTAAAATAAGCGCTCAAATTCCACATAGAGATTGCCTTTTTAATGTGAGTACTCTTCATTTCATAAATACAAAAGTTTCCTTCAGAGGAAATGAGGTTAATGCATTAACAAAAAATTATACTTTGGACAAAATAAATAAGTTGATTTTAGTAAACACTACTGCGTATTTCCAAGATAAAATAAAATTGAATAATTTATTCAATAGTAAATTATTTTTTATTAAATATTTAATTGAACAGTTTGACTCATCTCGAGTTAGAAGATTCTGAAGTGTTTTGTGTCATAGATTTTCCAACAAAAATTATACATTTTTAAATGTATTATTTTTAGATTTAGCGTTCCCAAATTTAAAATTCTTAAAAATCAAGACTCAATCAAACTACTTTACTTTCTTATGTGGCTATTTGCATAAGTCTCAAAGATTTGATAGTCTTGAATATGCCTCAATTAAATGTACAACAGGTAAAATAAGAAATCTCCATTTATAGATAATAAAAGATTCATTAATTAAAGCAAAAGTCCTAAAGATTTCTTGTAAATTATTTGAAATTATCAAAATTTGTTTTCATTAATACATATTTCTTGTTAATATAAACTAAAAGTAAAGTAGGAGATATAGCCATTACTGATACTTTTAAATATATATTATAAATATATTGATGCTGAGAGAATTTTTAAAGGAACAACTTGTGTCAAAGAAAATTTATTAGCAGATAGTGAAAATTTAGATGGAGACTTGTATATAAAGTACAAAAAGATTTAGAATAAGGAAATAGTTTACGCATATAATTATAAATAGAAATTAGAAATTTAATGATTTAATTATAATAAGGATTATTTGTATTTTTTTATATGTTTTTACTCCTTAATATAGATGGAATATAAAGGTAAGTAAATTATTGAATTAAATACTAATTAATAAATTAATTAAAAAAATAAATAACATGAGATAACAATATTAATATTTTTATGCATTATTAATGTCCGTCTTTAATAGTTTGGAAAAGTAATATTTAGAATAGGTTTATAATTATTTAAATGATTTAAATAATTATTATTGATTGTTATAGATTAAAAAATTAATAAAATCTATGCACAGCTTTATTTTGATTTTTTTTATTAAAATTCATATTTTTCTACTTCTAGCATTTAAAGGTTTAAATAAGTTGTTTAACTTTCAAATTTTGTTAAAGGCAAGCTAGTCAAGTAGTTATATTTTGGTTGATTTTGATTTATATTTATATTTAAATTTTTTTAAAAAAATAATATCCTAATATTTTGAAAAGGACTTCTTATTTTTTTTAATTTATTAATTTAAGTTTTAAATATATCAATTTAATTAATAAAGCTTTTCAATATTTCAATAAAGCTTAAAATTTATTTTTATATTAAGAAAAAAGTATTTATCTTAAATAATAAAACTACTTTATGTGAATAATAAAGTTGAGAATTAATATTTTCGAAAGGAAAGATTTAGAGATAAAGAAAATAGAAAATATTTTGTAGTTTAGGAGATTTGAGTTAGTGAAGGAAATAAGAATGAAAATGGTAGTAAGGACCTCAATCTGATATTATAAGTATTATGGTGAAAATAAAAACAATCTTAAATCCATATCATTAAAATTATTAAATGAAATTGATTGTGACTTTAAAATCAACATAATCTTGAGGACATATGGATAATAAAGTCTTAACAGCACTTCCATTATTTTGTGACTTCTTTTTGATTATGAATTCAAATAGATTCATACCACTCCATATCACCTATGAAGCAAAAATAATCTCAACTTATTTTTTGTTTTATAACACAAGTATTTATTTCTCTTAGTAGGGTAAGGAAATTTGTTAATTGAATTTTTCTTTCTAACCACGCTATGCTGTTTGCCTAAAGCATCTCCATTATCCTATTTAATCTTTAGTCGTCATAGATAACTTATATATTACTAAATAATTTTCTAGAATCAAGAAAGTTCCTGCAAATTTTTCAATTTTTACTTTTATTAGATTAATTAATAAATGATAAAACTCTAATATTTATTGTTTGAAATATCTAAACGATTTATTTGAAGATAAAATATACAATAAATCCTTATGAAAAGCTATATATAAAAAAAAAGAGTTAAAAATTGAACTATATATTGATATTTATTAAGAATAAAAATAAACACTTAAATTAAATATTAATATAGGAATTTTTAATTAGCAGAAATCTTACTTAATATTTCTATAACAATCATAAATATATATCATTATTATTAATAAAAAGATGAACTCTAAATTAACCATTTTACCACATATTACTGTCCTCAGCAACTTGAATCTTAAAGAAAACCTTCATTTAAGACTGCTTAGTCATTCTGAAAACACATTCTTCTTGAATAAATACAAGTATTTTATGAACAAAAAACAAAAATTATAGGTAAAATTTGATAGTAGCTCTGAAAATAGGGAAAGAAAATGGTAATAGCTTTAGTTTCTTCAAAATTTGGAACAAGTTAATGTGATTGTAAACAAATTAAATTATTGGAAATTGTATTTTAAGTTAAAAAATAAAATATATATCGAATTTCTTTATATTATTAATTATATTTATGAAATGTTAATCCAAAGGTTTCGTATGTATATTATAATAAAAAAGTTAATTATTTACTAAAACTCTTTGAGAATTCAAAATTTAAGAAGAGTATTCTGCATGTATTAATTTTGGTGCAAAAAAAGGAAAGAAATTATTAAGTAATTTTTTTAAAAAAATGTTAGGGATACTGCAATAACATTTATTGTATTGCTAGGAATTATAATTATAAGTATTTATTTTTCATAATTAACCATTTATTTCCAAAATCAATTTTAATTATTTTATAAAAATAAGATAAAGTATATTTAAATTAAATATCTATAATTTATAGATTGGTATAAACTCTAATGAAAGCCTAGTTTATTTAATTAAAGTTTTAGAGATCCTTATTGATATTCATAATCAAAATAATTAATAAGGATTCTTAAATTATAGTTAGTATGATAAAATTTAAGACTAGTTGAAATTAGATGCAAATTTATATATAATTATAAAAGAATTATTAAATAATCGGATATTTATATTTATTTTGCACAATCTATTCTTAATCAAGAATATACTGATTAATATTATAAGATCATAAAGATTAGACTTATTTTTGCTGATAAATAATTACTTCTTGAGAATAAATAAGACATCCAAAGTTAGGAATTACAACAATTAAGACTTTAAGAGAAGAGCATCGATGAGCATTTATAAGAAAAAATTTCCAACTTTTCAAAAATTTATAGGAAGTATTGTCAAAGAGCAAAGTTTAAAATTATATTTGACTTTACATAGAGTATGACAATTAAATACTAAAATTAAAACAATATAACACTATATTTATGCGTTTTATTTCTATTGTTAAATGCTGAACTAATAAATGTATATAATTGCTTAACTAGCTTAAGACATCAATTTCAAATCAACAACCCTAATTATAAGTTAATTAAAAAAATATAATTATTGATAATAGAAATTTATAAAAATTTTCTGTTTTATAATATGAATAGCAATACGAGCGTAGATGGATTAAAACACTTAATCAAAAATGTGAACAAGTTAACTATTTCTAATTAATTTCAAACAATTTAGTAGGCAAACAATAATGATTGTAATTTATAACATATTAAGAAATTGAAACTCATAGATTGTACTGCATATCCATTTAAATAATAATTATGTGAAATTAAATATGAAATTATATATTCATTTCCTCCCATGTTTGAGGGGTTAGAATCACTAACTATTATATAAGAGGTTAAATAGTTTTATATTTAAAAATAATATAAAACAATGATTAATTATTAAGATAGACATTAAACTTAGAATGATTAAGATAAACAAAGGCTATACCCAGCTTTTGCATCACTTAAGAAATTTAAAGGAACTTAATTTAATACAAAATTTTTAATCTTAAATGAATTTTAAAACAATTTATGCATTGACTTAAAAGTTTTTTTAAAATAATTTTAATTTGGATAAAACTTTCAGCATAATAAATGGCATAAATTGCCTTGACTTTATTAAAAACATTCTGCAAAGTATTTAAAACACAACTACAGTGAATCTTAAGATATTTCTGCAATAGGTAGCTTACAATAATGATTAAATTAATACAAATGTCAAACAATTTTGTAAGAAAATTGATTTTATAGAGTAATATTTAGAAGTAAATTTTGACGATTTAATTAATAATAGCTCCATCTTTGGAGTCATTTAACCTCAAATGAGCACAAATGATTTTTACAATTCAATGTGTGATGAAAAATTTGGGAGAAATCTGGATTTCGTATTATTTGAGACTAATTACACATATTTTATAGAACTTTCCAAAAGTAAATTACAATATTAAACTCTGCTATGACTGAAATTTATGTCAATTTCAATAACATTATGATTATTGCTAAAATAAATAATATTATGAAATTCAAGAAATACATAATACAAATGATCATTTATATTAATCTTAACTGCCAATTAATAGAGATAACTTAATAACAAATTCATTTGGTACACTTTTAGTTACAAATTTTTAATATTAAATTAATTTATGACCAAATTAAACACATTATACACAGTACTATATTATGTTTTTTAAGTTTTTAAAATATTAAGGCGTACTTTGAAAATAGTACACATTGTACATTGTACTGTTTGTACAAATTAGTTTTTTTCATTTTTACTGATTGTACAGAATGCAAAGTCTTTATCATTATAAATAATTATTTCAAAAACAAAATGAATGTTAAAAATGAGAGGCAAGGCATGTAGATGATATATGCGCTCTAGGGTGAAGGGTACCCAGTGAACCTATTATACAAAGATCCGGCGTTTAAATTCAAGAACTGCAAGGTGATAGCAATATCACATCAGCTGCCATTCGACTTTATGGGTGAGCTGGATAGAAAGTTATTTGAGACGAGGATGCTAATGGAAGAATTAAATTGCAAGTTTCAGAGGGAAGATGAGACGTCTCTATTCAATGAGATTGAGCTAGCAGTGACTGATCGAAGACGGAGATTTAGAGTTACTATAATTACATAAAATATTAATAATAAAGAATCTAGATTGCATCTTGTACAATCAGTAAAAATAAAAAAACTAATTTGTACAATCAGTACAATGTACAATCTGTACTATATTAAAGTACGCCTTAATATTTTAAAAACTTAAAAAACATAAAACATTACAATGTATATTTTGTATAATTTGGTCATAAATTATTTTAATATTAAAAATTTGTAATTAAAATTGTATTAATAAATTTGTTATTAAGTTATCTCTATTAAATGGCAGTTAAGATTAATATAAATGATCATTTGTATTATGTATTTCTTTTATTTCCTAATATTATGTATTTTAGCAATAATCATAATGTTAAAGAAATTGACATAAATTTCGGTTATAGCATTGTTTAAAATTGTAAATTTTCAAAAAAATATTAAAAATATCCGTAACTTTATTATAAAATTCATATTTGATCATTTAAAATCTTTGAGCTAACTCTATGTAAGTTGCTAATTGCGATTTAGCAAAAATTTTATTTACTTTAGAAAGGTAAACAAGCAAGAATCCCAGTAGATTCACAATGTTTCGTTTAGGTTCAGAAATTGCCTCCTCAAAAATTCAATGTAAATTATGATGTTGAATTGTCAAAAGAAAACTTTATATAGAGCATTTAGTTCATTAAGAACTCAAAATAGTAAGAAGGGTACATCAAAGTTATTACAGTTATCAGAGATTTTTGAACTAATTAATCATGAGTATCTAACTAAGTTTAAATAAGTTTGATTATTATCACAGAAATAAGATTTAAATTTCAATTAATTTCTCAATAAATTTATAGAAGTTTTTTTTCTATTTTACATTGATGTATTTATAATATCTTAATAATTAAATTGGGAAGTAAATAGCCAAGTTAAATAAAAGTATCTCGTAATTTTTATCATCAAGCGTGATAAATATATTACTAAACTAAAAGGATTAAGCGGAAATATGAATATATTATATAAATTTATTTCTCTTATTAAATTTATTTTTATCTTAAAATAGTTAGTATATAATTGTAAGATAAAATAAGGATATTAAAATAATAAAAAAATAAAGATATTAGAAATACTTACATTATATTATTGTTGAGTCATAAAATTAATATAAAAATATATATAATAGATTATTGATTTATTTTTTGTATTTAAAGAATCATACTATTTAGGGAATGGAGGAAATCAAATATCTATAGGATTACAAGAATACAAAATTAGGGAAAGATTAATAAAATAATTAATTCTTTAATATTATTATACAGTAAAAGTTTGAATTTATATGTAAAAGCAAAAAACCATAAGAAGGATTTAAATTATATTTTTAATATGTTTTTATAGTTTCAAATTATTGAAATTATAAATTAATATTTTATTAAGAAATATACAAATTAATTATTTAAATACAATATTATCTGATAAAAATGTAGAAACATTTAAATATTTACGGAACACTCACTGTGCTAAGTTACCAGACAAAATTTGAAACATTTAAACTAAGAATGTTATCAACTTCCTTTCAAGATTTATAATATAAAAATAAATATATAATACATATTTTCTAAAATCAAAGTATTGTCTTGTTCACAAAAATTTCCCAAATATGATGATTGACATAAACGATGATGGCATTCTTGGTTACGACTTACTGTTATGTTGGGAGTATATCCCAACCAATTCCGGTACCCCGGAGTTCGAAATCGTGAAGGCACTCGGCTTTTACGAGATAAGTCCCAGATCTGAGAACCTCCTCAGAATACGTCAGGCAAGGTATAGGGGGACCACGCCAATAAAAACGTCGACCGTTGATCATATAAGTCGTGTTAAACTAAATGATACACCTATTCTTACAACCTGGGGTTGAGTGCACCAAGGATAGGGTAGGAGTTAAGAGACAAACCGCTTGGATTCTCAGATTGGACTCTATTTGCTGATGAAAGTAAGATCAACTTGCATAAGTGATCTTCAGCAGAGTATCTCTCGGGGTTTTCCCCCCTCAGCAAAGCCAAACAATAAGTCTTTACTGAGAAGGGGTTTTACCTGAAACATAAGCACTCATTAAGAAAGTCAGTCATAGTAGTAAAAAGGGAAAATTCATTCAGTAGCGCACAAGACTGCTAGACCACACAGGGGGTTCCGGCGTGTTCCCCTTGCCTACCCAATTGTGGTGGCATGTTAGCATGAGCCAGATGCCCAAGCTGGCCTCCTTAACCTACAGGGAGGGTTGACTGACGGTGTCGAAAGTCAAAAGTATGTAGTAAAAAACCTACTAACTATCTGGCTGGCTTAAGCCCCAGTATTAATTTCCTATAAGCATTAAATAATAATAATAATAATGATGACATTCTTGATAAAATAAAAAACTCTTAGTGCTTTTTCAAATCTGATATAATATACTTTAAGATTGCGCCAACATCTCCTTATTGAATAATTATATTTGTATTAGAAAGTTTAAAAATTAAATTAATGAACTATAAATACACTGAAATAGACTAACTTTAACTTAATTTTCTATTAAAATTACAACTAAATTTTATAGGGGATTATTTGGAAATAATATAAGTTATGGCTCTTATTGAAATAATTCTAAGTATTGATTATTTCTTTTCTTGATAAATACAATTAAGACATAAAAGCAATTAAATCATTACTAAACAAGCTTCAAATGTAAATAACTTTTAAATAAATTTGAAATTTATTGTTACTGTTTTAATTTCTAATAATAGTTTTATTATTACTACTTACTTTTATTAACTATAAAACTTAATGATAATTTTTATAGTTAGTATAGTAAAAAGATTAATTCATTAAAATAAATTAAATTTTCAACAAGTCTGAGCTCTCCAAAACATTTAACATATCAAATTTTCTAACAACATTAAATAAATACTAGAGCAAAATAGTTAAATAATATGTTATATTTATTTATATTAATCCTTTTTCTGCAATAAGTCATAATTAGTTTAATCACTGTACTGAATTTGATTTTGAAAAATATTTAAGAACAACAGAGAGATACAATAGGGGAATTGAGAAAATAATAGATTGGATTCCTTATTAAGGAAAGAATTTTTTCTGATAAACCTAATCTATTTTAAAATTTGGAGGGTATTTTTGGTTTTTAATTAGTATTCAAGTTATCTGGGGTTTACATTTTTATTTAATATCTTCACTAATTTTTGCTTTCTATAAAAGTTTAGATTAATTTTTGATTAATATAAAAAAAATAAAATTTTTAAAAGGTTTTAATAAAACAATTATCAAATCCCTATGAGTTAAGATATTTAATAAGTATTTAAAATATTTTTAAAGCTTTTATAGATATTCAAATATTTTTTAATAATCAATATCTAATAAATAATTTGATATAATTTTATGCATATTTCATTAAAAAAAAATTATATTCAATGAATTATTTTATTAAAAAGATTATAGCTAAATCAATTTCTTTAAGGCTGCATCCAAAAATATAATAAATCATAATTAATTATTATTTATGCAAAATACTATTGAGTAATTTTCTACAACAAATCACAAGTACTTACAATTTGTTCATGCAATAATTTAAATATTTCATAATTATATTGATATAACACTATAATTTGAGAATATTATATAATTTAAATTATGGTTTATTTAAAAATCATTTTGGAATAAGTTTGAATATATATATGTTTAATTATTCTGATATAAATTTGAAAATAAAAGGTATAATATAATAAAATTCTAGTATTAATTAATATTAAATGATTTGGCCTTTTAAAATATTTAGTTACCTTTTTGTGAAGGTTAATCAATTCACTATAATGTTTGTATAAAACTTTAAAATGCAATATTCAAATAAATACCACTTATAATATATATTTAACTAATTAGATTAGATTAATCCATTACAAATAAAAGTTTATTGTAATATGTAAATATGTTTTAAGATTTGAAATAATTGATAGCCCATAAGCTTTTCTTATTGAAATTAGCTCTCAACTTCCACACAGAGATTGCCTTTTTAATGTGAGTATTCTTCAATTCATAAATACAAAAGTTTTATTCAAAATAAATTAAGAAGATGAGTAACAATAGATTTAGAAGCTGGAAAAATTGAATAAGGTAATTTTACTTAACTCTGATGTGCTCTTCCAAGGTAATATGTAATTGAATGATTTATTTAATGCAAAATATTTTATTATTTATGAAATAGAATTTTAATTGAGCAGTGTATCTCATCTCGAGATGGAAAATTCTTTTTTGTCTTAAGAAATAGATTTATAGAAAAAACTTTAAATTATTTAATGTATTATTGTAGATTAAACGTTCCCAAATCTGAAATTCTTAAAAATGAAGAATTAATCAGATTATATAAATATCTTTTGCTTTGAATAAGGATATTTACAAAGATTTGATTTTATTGAGTATGCTTCAATTAAATGTACAGAAGGTAAAATACATAAGATATATTTAGAGTTGATAAAAAAAGCATTCTCAAAAGCAAATGTCTTTAAGATTTAAAGTAAATATTTTATTCATAAAATTACGACAATAAAATTTTATAAAAGTAAAGTTGAATGTAATAGCATGGCTGATTTAAAATATTATAAAAATTTTGTTGATGTTGAGAGAATATTTAAAGGAACAACTATATTCAAAGGAGAACTATAAGCAGATAGTGAAAATTTAGATGGAGATTTGTATATAAAGTATAAAAAGATTTAGAACAAGGAAATAGTTTACATTTATACTTATAAATAGAACTTGGAAATTTAATGATATAATTTTATTTAGGATTATTAGTAATTTTTATATTTTAACTTCTTAAAACGAATTTAAAAAGAATCAATATTCTTTACTAAATAAATAAAAACATTTTTCGAGGGAAAAAATAAATAGCATTATGAATTAGTAGTAATCTTTTTCTTATTTAATGTAATGCTTTATAATTTTTAATTAATAACAATTTTTGAAATTAAATTAATTATATATATTTTGTTTATTTTAAATTTAATGAGATCTTATTTTAATTTTTATATTTATTTTTATTTTATATATATTATTGAGATGAATTTTATATTTTTTTATAAAGTATAAAAAATTTCTTAATTTAAATTAACATTGATTTTAGCTTTTTCAATAAATTATAGAATATACCTATTGATTAATATAAATATAATTATATAATTATAATTAAATTTTTATTTTAAATAACACAGTGCAGGAAACCTATCACAATTTTTTCTTAAATATAATTTTATTTAAGTTACTATGCTAAAGTTTAATTTAAAAAGTTAATTATAAATTTTTATAATTCAAATTTTAGATTTTATAAATTTAATATAATTATAATTAATCAAAAATGTAGAAACATTTAAATATATATGGTACACTCACTGTTTTAAGTTACTAAACTAAAGTAGAAACATATTGGCTTCGATAGTTATCAACCTCTTTCTAAGATTTAAATTATTTATATTAATTATAAAATATTTATAAATAATTTCTTACTAAAGATTTTTTGAAGTCAAAATATTGTCTGGTTCATAGGGAATCCCTCAATATTACAATTGATATAAATATGCCATAATTTCATGATAAAATAAAAAGATTTAAGCACTTTGTCATATATTAAACAATATTCTTGAAAATTGCACAATTAAGTAAGGATTCTTGTGAAAATATGTTAGCTATATTAGTAACGATTGTAAAATATGTTAAAGAAATTCATTTAGACCAATAAAATATCAATTAGAGATAAAGAATAGGAATATATATTAATACTGATATATCAGTTGTTAAACTTAAAAAAATAAATATATAAATTGCTGGATAATTTTTTTATTTAATTTATCAAAAATGCTTTTAATAAATTTCTAGATCTTAATTAAAAATACGTAGCATTCGTTCATACAATAAATCCCCAATACTTTATAATGAGATTTTTAATATCATTTACTTGTTTAAAGTTTGTTTGGGGTTGGGGATGGGGATGGGGATATTTTTTAATTTGTCACAAATTTTGGCGAGTTTTGGTTTTATTTTTTATTAAGAATATTTAGTTTAGTGATTCAAATATATGGATGGGTGAATATTATCAACCAGTACTTTTCTTATAAATTTTGTCTATCAACTGTTCGATTTACTGATTGTTAGCTGTATAATTAATGCAATCATATTTTATTTCTAACTCTAAGTGGAAATAGAGTTCCTATTAATCATACTTATGAACCTATGAATGAAATCTTAGAAATATTGGTCTCAATTCCATCTTAGCCAAGTAGCTACTACGTTTCACCAGCATTACACAAGCTACAAATATTTACATAATCAATTGCAAAAATCTATTAAAATAATGGTATCATTTACAAAAATGTGAGTCCTCTCACAAGAGTGATAAATTTCTATCTGCTTTTTTAAAACATTAACTTAAATTACATTTATAATTAAATACAGAGAGTTCAATAGAGTTATAATTAGGAGTTTAATAAATTACACTTTAGATCTCTATTTCGTTATGTAAAATTAATAATGAGTGATTTACTGATTAATAAGTATAGTCTTAATCTTTAAGAAATTTTATAAAACTCGAACTACGTCTAAGTCTCTATAAGGGGTTTAAGGGTTTTGAATAATTTAAATTATTAGATAAATTTTATTATAAATAAGCCAGAAAAAATCAATAGTATTTCGGCATAATTTAAAAATAAATTAATTTTATTTTTAAAAAAAAATATTTAATATTAAAAATTTGTATTTATTTGAAATTAAACCATTTTTAAAAAATTAATTACAATTTTGAATTGGTTTTTTTATAAGAGATACTAAGAAATAAGATTATCGTTTAAAATATTATTAATTATAATTACATAAAACAAGATATATATTTTGAATATTCATTTAGAAAATTTAATTTGATCATACTTAATAAGATTAATTTTATACTAATATATATTTATATCTATCTTAATAAATATTAAATAATGGAAAATGTTAACAACACTGAATATGGTAGTAAGTTAATTCTATAAAAAACAAATAATTTATACAATGTTGAAACTCTTTAGTTAATAAACTCAAAAATTAAGCTATAAGCGATTCATGGGCTAAAAGGTATTACAAAAGAAAAGTTTTTTGTTAAAATTAATAAAATAATTTTGAATGGCTCTTCAATCACTTCAAATGATCTTGAATTGAAATTTTAAATTAATATTTAATTAAATTATTTTACATATTTAATTGAAGAGTGTGGTTCATTTAGAAATGAGAGACTCAATGGTAAAAAGTATACCGATGTTGTTTCTTAAAATAATATAACGATTTAAACATAAAATTTATTTTTTGTTTCCAAACTTGAAACATTTAGAAACTAGGAATTAATAAGTTTCTATAATTTCTAACACTTTTGGTGAGTATTCACCATCTAAAAGTCACAAATAATAAATACTTAACAATCTGGAATACGGTTTAATAGAATCAAAATCCCAAAACCCCTTATTGAATTTTATATGTGTTTTGATTGATGAGGGTAATGTTGGGGATTAGGGTTTATATGATCAAGCAAGCATCATTTTCACTTTAGATTAGTAATTTTGAAAATTTAATATGATCATTATTTTATTACTCAACTTATATGTTTTCATATTTATATACATTTTATAGCATTTTTATTTGAAAAGGATAAGTTTGAGTGACATTTTTATCTGTTTACATTTTTTTCATAAGCTATAGCTTTTACTGATCGTTTATATGAATTTAGAGGATTGCATTTTTTAAAAAAATTGGCATTTATGTACAACTATTTTTGAAGTTTTCACAAAAAGATATTTTAAAATTCAATTCAACACTTTCATTTTTTTTAGTTTGCGTTCTTTATTATCATATTTTTGTCCAATAGAAAAAATTTTGGTAACATAAGTAAAATTTAAATGAAAAATATGTAAAATATGAGTGATTTTAAGGTGATTGATATCCACAGTCACATAATGATTTAGTTCCAGAAGTTTTATAAATGGATATCAATAATAAAATTCTGTATATATAATTTCTATTAATTTTAGAACACCTATTAAATATGGGTATCTTATAGGAGGTCAACAGTCAAAACCCCAAAACCTTTTCAGTAGTTTGATTGAGTTTTTGATTGATAAAAGTAGACTATTAGTGCATACTTTATTAGGGTTTTAATAGGGTTTATGTAGGGGTTAAATGTTTAAATGTTAGTAATTTAAGTGAGTATATGCGAGGTTTGGGGTCAGTTTATGACATTGAGTATATAGATTTATTGTTTAAGTTGCGTTATGGGTGCGATGATTGTAGTGATCAACTCAAACCTATCCTTAATTACACATCTATAGCAAGACTGCTCCATAAATCTCCGGCAACTGTGAGGTCTCACTGTCTATTAGCATTGAATTTAAAGAAATAGCAACTTAATTCTAAGCCTAAAAGACCTCTTAAATTTTAGCAGCATCATAACAATTATCTAATTAAAGATAAGACTCTTTAATACTGGGCTCACTTATCTCTCGCCTAGAGAGCTGTGATGTTTCATCGCCAATTTCCTGAGCTTCATATCTCTGCTTAATCGATAGCTAACATATATAAAAACAACGGAATATCTTACAAGACAGTCATCGCATTAAGAGAGTGATTGATTTTAATGTTCCATTTATAAGGATAATTTAAAATATATATTCGATTAAATGCAGAGGGCTATTACTAATAACATTAAGTTCATACACGCTGATGAGGCAGTATTCACGTTTATACCTTCATATCAAGGTCTTGGTATAAAAGATATAGCAATATTGAAGTATATGACTAAAAGGTCAAGGTGTAAACTCATGCAATACTCGGTGGAATAAGCGAAGATAACGGCCTCGAGACTTATGTTATCCACCCTCGCTCAATAAAGACCGAATAATACATAAAGTTCTTACAATAACTCAAAGATAAGTACGCCGACTAAGAGATTATTCTGTTTGTAGATAACTTATCTGTCCATAAAACTAAAGACACAAGAAAGAAATATGAAAGGCTAAACATAACACCTGTATTTAATGTTCCCTACAGTCCTCAGTTCAATGATATCGAATTATATTGGGGGTTATTGAAAGGCCACTACAAGAAACTCCTACTCTACCACCTGATGCACGACTTAAAGATAGATACAGTAGATTTTATTAAGAGAGTCAGCGATGATAAAGCTAAAGTATGCGCAAGAGAAGGGAGATTTTGTGTATATAAATAAGTTTTAGATTTAAACGAATGAATAAGCTCACATATTAAATTTGCCTGTAAAAGTATTTGCCTTCTCTTTCTTTTCTTCCTCTTAAGGCTTGCTTGGGCCTATGTTTCTTCTCTTAGTCCCAGCTCCCGCATCTATGTTCATCTCTTCTGGCTTTTATAAATCTTTGAAGAGTCTCTTACTCAATTCATGTTTTACTTGAGACTTTCTCTCTCTGTTTAATTTGCTGCGCTCTTTCATCAAGTATATAGCAGTACCAGGTTTTTCTAAAAAGTTAGAAGGCTAAGCTTACTTGAGATGAAAGGATGCTTTTGAAGTTCCTAGAGCCAGGTCTCGCTAATTTTAATACCTTGCTTCTCTTTTTCTTCAGGAGAGATACTGTAGCGTTTCTTATGAGCTTCTTAAATAACTTCATTTAAGTACTCAGGTTTCAGAGTACCAAGGACACCGAAGAAAAAGTTTCTCTCTGGCAACTTATTAGAGAGTTGCAACTTTGAGGGAAGGTAGATAGATACGTCTGGGTCACTCATAGCATCGTCATATAGGTTTGTCACTGATATTTCAGGGTAGTTAGGTATCTCTATAATCCTTATTTCATTAGACTTAAAAGCTTTTTTCTCTTCACTCAGTAAGGCTTTTAAGAATGAGATTTTAGTTCCCTCCTAAGTCGGCAAGAACAATCCAACTATAATGGATTTATTAATCTTACTTAAGAACTTACCTTGCTATAACAAAAATCTTAAAGGTCCTCTTTACTTCGAAATTTTCCTATTAAATCTTGAGATTAAATTCTCTTCATTGCATCATTCATAGACTCCACTTGCTTCCTCTTTCTAGAAATGTTAATGAAATTTAAAATTATGGATATCCATTCTAAGTTTATTAAAATCTTACTACTAAATAGGGAGGACCTACTGGAGGTCAACCTTGAAAAGATATGCGGAGAAGCATTGAAAAACTTGCTCCAAGTTTCACAGATTGATTTCCAATTTTATCAATCTATCTCCATTAAATCGCTCCTAATAATGTTTAATTATTTTAGGAGGTCCTCCAAATTAAGTTCAAACTTTATTAGGAGTTAAAATTTAAGGTTAAAACTTAATTAGGAGCATATTAATTTACTAAAACGAATAAAATTCTCATAAAATATGTAAACTTACAGTCTTCTATGGGTATTTAATTTTCTTACCTCTCAGCCGAAAAACTACCAGAGTGTCTTATACTCGACTATTAAAGTTTATCAAGGTATATTTTAACATTATAATAATAAAATATATCAGCAAACTAAAATGAGCGCTAACCTGCAAAGAAGAGCAGCATTACTTGGGTAAAATCAATAAAAATTATCATTCCAGCAACCAAAAAAAGTAGAGAACAGAGAAGCTTGTACTCAGTGGGAGCCTACTTATGACAACTTTGACCAGTCTAGCTTTGAGATTTAAAAATAAGTTAAGTAGGAGGTTATAAAAGAAGCTGTCTAAATTGAGGAAGAAGTTAAACAACCCGCCATAGAGCATTAATAAATACCAGCCAAAGTTGACTATTAATGCAAAGAATGATAAAGTTTTCCTTACAAGCAACTTATAAGAGACACTTGAGAGATATACACAACGATATGCCAAGGTTATATCTCAAGCATTAAAAGAAAGATGGAAGTATGTCTGTGAGTTCTGTGAGAAGCCATATTCTCATACTAGAGACCTCAAAGTGCACTTAAAGAAAAAGCACAATTAAAGCTTTGTCTTTATTCATGAACCTACTGGTAATAAATTCCTTTAAAAGAGAAGATCAAGAAACCCAGTGGAGTCTCTTAAAGTTGAAGCCTAGAAGTAAGTAAAAATGAAGAAAGCAGTCAAGAACTTTCCAGTCTCTGAGATCAATAAAATAATGGTTAAAATTGAAGCAATGAAAATTCCTATATTAAAAATTATTGACTTAGATTCTTGCCTAGAAAGCTACCTCACTCTTGAAGATAAAATAGAGAAGAGAGCAATTACTGACGACTAATATGCTTACAAGATATATCCTTTCAATTACTTCCTCGCTGATGACAAGTTCCAAATGGAATTTGCTAATGAGTATTATGATCTTTAAAAGGCAAAGTTAAATGAGTGCAGGCATATCATATACCTTGATGCTATTTTACTTGGTAAAGATCATGTAGCCTTCAGGCTTCCTTTACTAGAAACGACTTACAGAGAATTCTTATCTGACAATAGATGTCAGAGATAAATTAGCTAGATAGTATAGCAGATAGTGAAGGGATTGAAGAGCTACACAAGCTAAGTTATGTTCATAGAGACTTAAAGCCAGAGAAAATCATGATGAACTTTCAGCCTCTTAGAGTTTATATTATTGACTTCAACAGAGCTCAAAGAGTGCAAGCCTCTGAATAAGGAAAAGTTTACGGCACTCCTGGATATTTCCCAGAAAGAGAGGATTGGAGAGATGGAGACACTAAATGGGATATCTGGGCTCTAGCAGTAATAATAATAGAGAGCGACATGCCAAGAAACGATTACTTTAGCTGCAGGGGTGAGAGAGATCTAAACAAGAAACCAAACAATATCTCGATAAAAATAAAATAAATGGAGGTCTCAGAGAAATTGCATACTCAACTATTATCAAGAAAAGCTAAGAGAATTAAAAAACAATAGAAACATAAACAACAACTGCCACATGACACTAAGCTTATGTTTATGTAAAATATCTTAAAAACTCGCTTGTTATACTCACTTAAAATACTAATATTTAAACATTAAACCCCTAATAAAGTATGCGTTAATAGTCTACTTTTATCAATAAAAAAAAAATCAAACTACTGAAAGGGTTTTGGGGTTTTGATTCTATTAAAATATAAAGGTAACATTTATTATGGTCAATAATGTTTACTTGGAATTTGTAAACAAAATTGGAACATTTAATAGAAATGTAAAAGTAAAATTTATATGTCCAAATTTAACAATTATAAATTAAAAGCTTCAACTTAATTTACAAGGGAAATTGGTATTTTAAAGCAATTTCTGAGATATAATTACTAAATTTTTTATTTAATACTATGACATTTATCTCTTTGATATAATATATCCATGTAAATTATAAAAATAGAATTATCATTTTGATACTTTCGTTAATTTTTTATCAGAAACAGAAAAATATATAATATAAAACCTAAGATCACAAAATTAATTGAATTTATCATAAATCTACGCGAACTTAAATCCAACAAAGCAAATTCGTATTTAAGTTAAAAGTTACTTGAACATAGAAGCTAAATTTAGCATTATCAGCTGAAAATGAAGTTAATTAATTTTAATTAAAATTTAAATTACACAAAAATTAAGTTAATTAAAGTCTATTGTAAGAAAATTATTTTAGAGTTTTCATACTCATAATTTCTATTACAATTTAATCTATTTTATTATTTTTACTTAACTAATTTGAAAATAAATGCAATTGATTTTATTTAGGTTTTTTATCGTAATCATTTCTAATATAAACAATTCATCTTACTCTTCATTTAATCTTTATTTGCATACCTGTTTACAAATTAATTAAAAAATACACGATTAATATTTAAGTAATTAGAAAATTATTATAAAATTATAAATATTTTAAATCAATTTTAAAACTTTTTCAAAAGAAAAAGTATATCTATTCAAAAAAAAATTAGTTTTTAATAAAAATTAAATATTAAATTAAAATTTATTATCATAATATGATTTAATTATTTTCAATATCCTCTCTAACTACAATTTAATGTGCGATTTCTTAATTAATTACTTTTAAAAAGTATTATCCAATTATACCTGGCTTTAATCTTTAGGTTTTTTGATAAATTTATAAATCAGAATTCATCCCTAAATTTTTTAGTTCCCTTAAAAATTTTAGATGAGTATCTTATTTATTTTTTCTTACTCCAAAATCCGTGTAAGAAAGTAAAACAAACTGGCTAATATTTATTTTGAGTGAAATTCCATTTGATAAAATTTTAAAAATATTAAAAATCTTTTAAATTAATATTTTTTCTTTTAAAATTAGAGTGAGACGCTTTAAATTTTTTAGATAAATCTACTCTAAAACTTTTACCAATTCATTAAAATAATTTATATTGTAAGATCGCAATAATTTAGAGTAAATTTAAATGAAATGAAATCTACTCAAATCTATTAAAGAAAATCAAAAATAATATAATTAGAGTAATTAAAATATTAAAGCCAGAACAATTTATTAATTGTAAAATAAAAGTAAATCAAGGATAAGTTCTCAATTAAGAGATGCTATTTTGTTTTATAAAAAATATTCAAAGCCTATAATTTAATTGATTAATTAATATCTGGAATATTTTATTGAGTTTCCAAAATGATAGTTCAATTTCAATATTTAATTCTAATTTTTCCAATTATCTAAAATAATTCTATTTTTTTAAAAAATAATTATTCGTTATATAAAGGAATTCTTCATTATTAAATTTCTTTTGAATTGGTCTTGGATCGGCATCATTTTATACTTTTAAAATTTTTAGTGACATAATTTATTCTAAACAAACAAGTGCAGATTCTGAAATTGAAGTAAAATTCAGAACAATTTTGTTTATATTCGAAAATTATTCGAAAATTTACTTGTCAAAAATTTTGCAATTTATAAAATTTAAAGTTCTTGTTATTTCATTAGATTTACAATTTTATAAAGTTGTTTTGTATTTTTAAGATTCTAATTATCCTTCAGAAAAATATTAATTATATCCAATTTGACAATTTTTTATAGTCACTTCTTCAAAACTACATAATTTGAACAATTGCATATTATTATTTGATAATCCTGAATTTATTATCAATTTCTTATTTTAAAGCTCGCATTTATTTACAAATTCCCATTTAGAACTCCATAACTTCTTTATGAAAATTATAAATATATTATTTTGAAAGGTAATATCTGGGAGAGAGGTGTTAAATAAATCTTTATTTGAATTATTTGGTGAATATATTTCAATTAAACATTCAAAGTGCACAGTTTTATTATATATAGAGGTCTGAATATTATTTTACTCAATTAATAAAATCAATATATCTGACAGTGGGTTTAATTTGATAATTATTGTCTAAGTAAAAGTTTTATTGCTTGAAATTACCTAATTTTTTATATGACTTCTTAATTTTTTTCTTAGTATTTTTTTTGCACCTATAAAGTAGAAATCATTGAAATGACATATTGCACTCTATTAATTATGCTGCCATAGTCTATAAATTCTTTTAAAAATTTCAATCTCTTTAAACATTTCTTTACCAAGTGTCCGATAGTTCCAAGCCTTTATACTTCCACTTTTAAGATCTATTAAAATCAATTATTATGACTCTTACAAGTGAAAAGTTGCTCATAATATTCTCAGGCTTCAAATCTCTGTGAAAAAAACAAACTAATGAAGCTCTTTGGAATTAAAAGAGCTTAAGTTCTTTTTTATGATTTCAGGTTACAGTTCCTAAATCAGTCATTGAAGTCTCTGAGATTCTTTTAAAATAGAGGGAGTATGAAGGATTCATGTTCTTTGAGATTAAGATCAGCATCTAGTTAAATAAATTTTACCATTATACCTTCTTGAGTACCATAAAGATCATTAGCGAAATCATTCATTCGCAACTCACAAAATTATAGTTTTAATATCTTTGCTTTTATAAAAAAAATTCATTTTTTCTTTCTAATCTGTTTCTTTATTAATATTAGAGAGCTTTAGATAACTGATGTAGATCTTATTTTGTGTTAAATTTACAGATATTTCACTACTTTGTAATACCAAAAGATAAGTTTGCCATTCTCAAAATGACAATTAGAATTCATATTTGTTTTTAATTTAAAATTATGAACTGTCTCTTAACTCATGGTTTATAAGAGAGTTTTGAAGTATTAAAACATTAATGAGAAGTTGTTAGAGATTTAGAAATAAGAAGTAATATTACCAAGTGATAATCATACTCGAAGTTTGTTGATAAAAAGCATTTTACTATAAAAATAAGTTGATCACAGGACGTTATAATTTTTTTAGCTAATTCTTGTTAAGTAAATCTCAATTTAAATTTCGAAAAATGAAATTATTACAGTTGAAATTGACTACTTATACCTAGAATTAAGCTATAATCACTTAAATTACACAGATATCAAGCAGTAAGCGACAATAATTGAATTTCACATTAAGAGCAATTATCTAGACTAATGGGTCAGCTTAATTTAAATCACATCTATAGAAAGATACTTTCATCATAAATAGACCCTTAAATCTTACAAGTTTTCCTTGCACTAAATTAATAGGCAAACCCCTAACAAATTCCCTTCAAACAATAGCTTTTATAAACTTCACTAAGGGGTTTGGGATATGGATTATCTGATTTAGTAATATAAAAACTGTAATTATTACGTTACTGAGAAACTGAATTTTTAATCTTTAATTGAAGGTGGCATAAATCTAATGAAGTTTTCAAAATTTTTTAATTAGTGATCTTGAAGACTCTATAATTTGAGACTCTTTAATATAAAAATGTAGTTACTGCTAAATTAGAAAATATAATTCAAATTATTAATCAATACTATTTCCCTGTTTGGAAAATATATGCATAGATTATCATTTTACCAATATTTTTCAATTTTAATTGAAATTAATACTTCTCTATCCTACTTTGATAACTTTGAAAGATGTGTTAAGCATTTATTGTAAGGCAAATTACTATAAATAATTAACCTGCAATATTTAGGTATTTTGTTAAGTTTTAGGTTCATGGTAAGACTATAAAATTTTTATTAAAATTATAATTTTAAATTATTTTTACGTTTAATGAAGTTATTGATAATAATCAAATATATTATATATTTATTCAAAATATAAACTATAATCATTATAGATTAAGTAATTGTGCTTTGTAATGAAATAAAATTTATAGCTAAACAAGATAATTTGTTAGAGTTATAATATTACTATTAATAATATATTTATAATGCTGTCGAAATTAAATCTGGACTGAGGTAAAAGCCAATCAGATTAGTATTTTCAATCTCAAGTCTCTCTTATAAATAACTTGATGGAAAAATTATTCAATTAACATTTTAGTTAATACTATCCCAATGTTTTACTTATTTCATTTTGATTTTTCTCAATATCTATTCACAAATAGAAAAATAAATATTTATATTATAAAAGGAAGAATAAATTAATAATATTTTTTTTAGGGAATAAGAAGTCAAATATTTATTTATAAAATATAAATTTTATTGAATTTTATTTGAAAATAAATAATCTATATTAGTATTTGAATAAATAATTAAAATATCAACTAGATAAAAATTAAAGAATAATATAGTTTTGATATTTTTAATACTCCTAACTATTTAAAAGATTATGTTTATATAATGTAAGGAAAGTTAATTTTAGTAAGTATTTTTTTGAATTACTTTCAATACAATAAATGAAATGTTAAAGATAGTAAGTACATACTCCTAGTAAAAGATTATTAGTAAATAAATTTTATTAAAATTTAAAGATTATAAAATAAGTTATATCTCTTTATTCATATTGAAAAAACAAAATTGTTTATAACCTAACTAATAAGCATTATACTGTATAATCTTCTTATATCCATTATTAAATTTGATAAATTATAAGAATTAAATAGATGCCTTTTGGAAAACATTAATAAAAAAGATGAAATTTTAATACTATTATTATGAAAAGGTGATATTTATTAATATTGATTTGCATTTTATCTTTTTAGTTTATTTCAGTAAATAAAGTTATAGCAATTGTAATATTTTTAGTTTAAATGAAAATTATTAAATCTAACTAATAAATTAAATATTGTTTTTTTCTTATATTTACCAAAAATTTAGTTGTTTTTGTAAAATTTAACATTTATATTTGGGTTATATTAAGACTATTTTGATTTCAATAAAGCAATATAATATTAACTATTTGAATACATGTTTATAGATTTTTAATATCAAATTGATATTTATTTTATTATATATTTTTAAATTATAATAATATTAATTAAATGAATAAGTTGAACATTGCTAATCATTTAAGATTGTAAATTTTTTAATTTTTAGAAATGTAAGAGAACTTTCTTCATTGTTCTAAGTTGTCAAAATAAGATAGAGAAATTCTAAAATATTCAAAAAATTTTGAGTCAAGCATGAATGAAAATAATTCAATTACTATTAAAATATAACCACTTATGATAAGTTAATATAATTAGTGCAAGTAAAACATGAAATATTTGAAACAACTAACATGAAATTTCACAATTTTAATGGACTAAACAATTGGAATTATGTTTTTAGAAACAATAAGGTTTTTTAATTATTTAGTGAAAAATAACAATTAAATCTATGTTAATATAGAATTAATAAATTACGAATTCCTTCCATATATCTTGAATAGCGTTTAAATGTATAGTTAAGGAGAAAATTCAAAAAAATTATTAATTCTTAGAGGGATTAATTTAATTAATTCTAGCCTCACATTTTCATATTAATAATAATAATTAAACTTAGATTCAGTTTTATCTATAAGCTGCTCCTGCTCTTTAATTGGAGAATAAGGGTATATAATTTTATTATAAAAAATGCATTTAACTTATAAATTATATTAAATAAATCTTAATAAAATTGAGAAAAATTTTCATTTATTTTCTTATATTCAGTGAATAAATGAAAATATTATAATTAAAAAAGTCTAATAGAAAAAAGAATTATGCTTAAAAGAATTATTAAAATAAATGGTAAAGATAAAAAAAATAAACCATCTTTTGACTATGTAAATTCCATTATATAAAATTTATCTTTGGGGTACTAAGTTACTTTTTGCTTTTTTGTTTTTTAATTATTTAGTTGATTATCATGTTTTATATAAGAATGAATTAAATTAGTAAACCTTGAAATTTCATAACATAAATATTTGATAAATATTAAAATAATTATTATACTCCTCTTTCTTAGAATAATACTAAAATTGGATAAGAAGACCAAAGTAATAATTGAACTCAACTTTATAGCTTCCTCTTCCGCCTAATTTTCAATATTATTAACCAAATCCAATTTGCAGCAATATATTATAGACCTGAACTTCAGTTTATAAAACTAAGAAACTTTATTTAAATGAATGTAGAATTTACGATTCAATTTGGTTTATTAATATGATTAACCTGGAGGAAGTCAATTTTACAAATTGTATGTTTGCTGATTTTGCTATTAATGCTGTCAAAGATTTAAACCCAATAATTTTAATAAAATAAATAATTTGCTTTTACTTTTTATTTAATGTAATTATGGATAATACACAATTATTTTAAAAAGAAGTTTAATAAAATTTAAGTTAAATAAATTTAGTATTTTTAGGTTTATAATTGGATATAAGTTAAAAAATTTACAATAATAAATTGTTAAAGACCATTAATACTAATTTTAATGATTTAGAGTTGTTCAATAATTCAGGTGCTCCGCTTATTTTATTTATAACCTTTACCTTCATTTAAAGTTATTATTATGTTCAAGAAACATTAAATGTATCTAGTTCAAGTTATATGATACAATATAGAAAGCAATTATTCACTTATATAGGTGCTATAAAGGATGTTATATAAATTAAATCATGTCTCTACACAAAACAGATAGCCTTTTAGATTTATAAGTTTTGACTGCTAACAAAAGGAATTTTAAAACGGATTAATTAAAAATAGTATCACTTTTATATGAAGCCATTTAAATGAAAGACAATTAAATATAATATTCTAAAACTAACTATCTAAAGACCATAAGAATAAAGTGACTAACATGGTGGTTTATTTTTATTTATTGTTGAAATATATTTTATAAGAATTAAATAATAATTTATTTATTTAAATCCTGTTTTATTTTTAATTTGATAATACTAGATACAAGACATTGCTAAACTTTATGAATCTATAATACTTAAAGTTATCAATTAAACTTAATATTTTCCATTATGATTATAAAATGTTTAATGAATTTTTCAACAAATTTAATCAGAAAATTAAAATAATTTTAATTATGCTAGACCATCTTTATTTGGAATTTGTGAGCTAAATTGGTAAATTTAAAAGTAATATAAATGTAAAATACATTTGTCCTCATTTAACTCTTTTTAATTAAAGAAATAAACAAAATATACAAGGAAACTTGATATTTTAAAGCGATTTCTTAAACAGTATTAATAATTATTTTATTCATTACTAGAACATTTATCTCTTTAATATTGTGGTTAATGAGTAATCTCAAATTAAATTTAGCAAATCACTGTTAAATACTAAAATTGAACTTTCAATCAATCTTAGTTGTGAAGAATGTTAAGTCAGGTGAAGTGGCAGTCATGAAGTAGAATACTTCGAAATAAAAAAAATACTCTACTAATCCACTTTCTAATTAACCAAGATATCAATCATATAAACCGTAGGAAAGAACTCGAGATTTCTATTCGGTGGCAGGTGTGGTGATAAAGGCTTTCCGGTTTCATCGCTGATTGGAAAGGTAACCCCTGTCCTTTCACTGAGGAAGCTTCAGCATCCTAACTATGTGTGGGAAAAAATCCTTAACGTTAGATTATATATTTTCATGTTCTCACTTTTTGAAAGCTGAAGCAACCCCCAACCTTCATCCTGCTGTTATTACCTAGGAAACAAAACTAACGACAAGTATCTCAGCATAAATTTAGGTCCTAAGCCATCTTGAAGAGTTAGCATCTAGCTTATTTAACCCCGTTAAATGGCGAATCAAGCTGTGAACCTAGCAACCCCCCTCAGCTTAAAATTAGTTGGCCATTGTGTATAAGAAAGCATAATCAAAAGTCCTAAGTTATATTGTTACCTAAACTAAAAATTAAGGTTTTAATATTGTGAATCAAAATAAATATACAAAATAAAACTATCATTTTGATGCAAGCATTCATTTTTTATCAGAAATAGAAAATTAATAAATTGAAGGCAAACAATTAAACTCTGAAAATATCTACAGAATTTTAATGCCGATGGAATAAGTGCGTGTATAAGTTAAAAATTATTTAAATATTGAAGCCGAATTCAGCATTATAAAGTGATAATGCTAACATTGATTAATTTAAAATAAAAAGATTTAAATCAACAATTCATTTTAATAGTATATTCATAAAAAAATAATTGTTAATCAATTTTAATTAAATTTTTTCTATCTAAAAGTTGAAGCATGATTATATGATGAAATTTATGTACTTACTATTGTTTATAATAAATAAATTATAGATATTTTAATTAAATAAATTTTTATGTAATTTATAAAATTCTTATTAATTTGCTATAATGTACAATTTTTATTGAATATCTTTTTTTACCTGAATTATCCTCTAATTTTCTAATGTTAATTTTAATTTCAAGATAAAATTTAAAATTAACAGGAGGTATATTATTTAATTTTTATTAAAAATTGTTTATTAATATTATTACTTAATATTTATAAATGTGTCACGTAGAATAAGTTTCTATCCTTGATTTATTGTGATCGTCCTCTATCACAATAATGGAATGAATTATCTCTTCAATTCTTGACCTTAATTCATATTTTCGAATAATTCTACTTTTTTAAATTTTGATAGATTAGGATATTAAAATGCCATACTATAACCTAAATTTTTCTGAAGCTTTCTAAAAGTCTTAGTTTATCTCTTAATCTAACAATTCATATTCATTGTTTGAGATTTAATAAAATGCAACCTGGTTTGCATAAACTTTGAGAGAAAAGCTTCTAGGCAAGTATTTACTGATCTTATTAAGATAAATCTCTTTATTTATATATATTGTAAGTTGCTTTAAACTTTGTAATTTTATTCTCTACAATAGTATTTCCAATTCTTAGACATTTTAAACGTTCAATTTTAGTTTCTTAAGTGATATGAAATTCTATTGACTAAAATTTATTTTGCTAAGTAAATTTATTTCAAATCCGCTTCTTTCTGATTTTTTCATAAAATCTGATTCAATATCATTTTAAATTTTCAGATATTCTAAAGATTCCATTTTTTATAAATTATGTAGAGCATCTTGTGAAAATGAAGAGTTTTTCATAACAATTGTATTGACTGTTTAAAATTATCTGAAAATTCAATCATCATGGACCCTGCAATATCTAAAATTCAATGTTTTTGTGATATTGTTCGCTATTTATCTTTATGAATTATAATAATATTCTCTAGTATCTTAACAATAAGGAATTAATAGCTTGTCATTTCCAATGTTGCAAAATCTTAAATTTACCTTTTACATATTGCATTAATTTAACAATTGCATTGTTATTAATGGCTAACCTAAAATAATATTTAATTTTAGATTGTTTAATTAGCAGTTATTCAAAATTTCCCATTTTCTTATTTCTTCATATATAAAATCTGATTGATAATATGCTGTAAAGATTAGTTGTTTTTCTTTTACAGATGGTGGCATAGCTCTTATAAAATTTTAGAAATTTTCTAATTTAATTATTTATACATCTTTTGTAAATTGCTTTAATGAAAATTTGTATTAATTGCTAAAGCTGAAGAGATAGTCTAAATTTGTGATTTTAATTATTTCACTCTTTGGAAAGTAAATGCATAATTTATCATTTTGTAATTATTTTTCGATTTTAACTTGTTACAATAAAGTCCTCTCAAGCTTTGATAATTTTGAAATTTCTGTAAAGCATTTTTTGTATGATAAATAACCGTATATAATTAGTCTGCAAAATTTTGGAATCATTTTTAAAAATAATTTATTAAACCATTATAAAGAATTTTTTAATATTCATTTTATATGAAACAATAATTTGAATATTTAAATATACAAAATAACATATCTGTTCTTTAAATGCTTTTAATTAATAAGAATAATATTTTATGAAACTTTTTATCATAAATCAATTATTAACAGGCATAAATTTTCAAGATTTTAATTTGATTTATTATTTTAAAACAATCAATTGATTGATTTTTAATTTTCTAATTTAAAAATTTCTTAGCCTTTATTATTCTCTTTTTATAAACATAATCAAATATAAAAATAATTACATTTTAAAATTTTATAATTTAATTAATAAGATTAAAATAATTTCAGATTTTATTTAAATTTATTTCAATTCTTATATATTTTAATATAAGATTACTACTTATCAGCATCTTTTATCTAAACAACTAAATGAGTAAGTCTATTTTCCTAATCAGTAATCTGAAATTTAACTATTTCTTTAGATTTTAACTCTAGAAAACCTTCGCTCAAATATAAATTTTACCAAATCCCTTTTTATCCTAAATTATTTAATTAATTATTCACATCCTCTTTATAATTTATACCAATAAAAACTAAAAAATTATTTGAAAAGCTATTATAATGTTTAATTTATTTTTATTGATCATCATTTTTAGGGGTTATTTTAGTAGAATATAAAATAAATAGTAAAAATTATTTATTTTTATTCATTTAAAGTTGAAATTTTTAATAATAAAAAACATACAAAGAAAAAATTGAATATAAAATTTTCAGACAAATATACGGTAGTATATTAATTTATCATTAATTAGAATTTTATCTGAGATTAAATAAAATGTTTTCAATATGTAATTTATAGAAGGCATATGAATAAATAGACAATTAAGAATATATATTTAAAATAATTGAATATTTCTATCTCCATGTTAGAAAAATAAAACACCTATTCCCTAATAATTAATTAAACCATCTAAAATCTATTCTAAGGGTTTAAAATTTTATCATCTTTATTTATATATACATCAATATTCACTAGCTTAATTGTTAAGCAAGATTGTTTTTCATATTAAATATATGTTATTATTTAATATAAATATATTTCATCACCTGTTAAATTAGCTTTTATTTTAATAAGCTTTTTTAATTCAAGCTCTAGATAAAAGAAATAAAATTAATTTAAGTTAACTTCTTTTAAATAAATTTCCTCAAGACTTTAAATTTTATTTATTTATTAGGAATTACAGAATTTAGCCAATTTACAAGACACTATTTTAGGGAAAATTTAAATGAATTATTTTGTAATCCTGTTTGATAAATCTTTTATTAAGGTAAAATTTTTGGAGAATAAGTGAATTTTTTGATTAATACAGAATGACATATAATTAAGATTAATTTAAGTCTTAATAAAAATGCAAAAAGAGAATATATTTGCATAAGAGAGTAAATTTCAATGAAGCTATCTTAAAATGTATAAAATGAAATAACCCAAGATATTTTGGGTCACTAAATTTGCGCATGAGCGCTAATAATATGCGCTCTTGCGCTCATAAAATAACTTGTCAGCCCATAGCAAGGCACTTTTGTCTTAATTCACATTCTTAATAGAGAATTAAGACTTGGCTATAAAGCCCTATTTTTAAAAGATGATTAATTATTTATATTAATTTTAATAATATAGTTCTAATTTTTAATTAAAACTTAAATATATTAAACCTAATTGGATTTCTCTATAGAGAATTAAATTCTGAGGTACTGATTATTAATAAATTGCGTTAATTTAATTATTCCTAAATTTATTATATTTAATTAAGTATTTATTAAAAAAAGGGCATTAAGAGCCCAGAGAGGTTTCCCTATAAAAAAGCTGAATTAAGACAGATGTGGCATGAAGTGGGCCAGATTTTCATATATACCGCACAGCTGTGCGGTATAGTCAGAATATCTTGCTGGATTTCCATATTTACACCTTGAGATATCATCATTGTAATCAAAACCCCAAACCCCTTAGTGAGGTTTATAAGTGCTTTGATTTGTAGGGTAAAGTTGGGTCTTATTGGGGTTAATAGAGAAATTAGACCAATTTCCAAAATGAGAAATAGAAATTAGCGAAATTTAGGGTCTATCTATGATGAGCAATATTTAATTTACTGCTTAAGCTTAGGTATGGTACAAGTATTAATATAGACTAAGTCAAACCAGTAATGAATTATGCTGCTATAGCAAAGCTCCTGCGCAAGAGCGCCTCAACAGTTAGGAATCATTGCTTGATGGCTGTTCAGCATTATAATTCAGGCACTTGAAAGCATCCTGCAAGAAAATAAAAGTTCTCACAGCACCATATTGACTACCTCTGCGACTCGAAGACTTTAAAGTATTGGGCACACTTTCCACTAGACTACCGAGCTGTGATGTTCCATCGCAAGTTTCCTGACATGCGTATCTCTCCTTAAACTATAGCAAACATTTATAGAAGAAATGGTATTACTTTCAAGACTGTCAACAGAGTGAAGAGAGTGATTGATTTTACAGTAACATTTTATAGTAATAATTTAAACTATATATATGATTAAATGCAGAGAGCTATTACTAATAACATCAAGTTCATACACGCTGATGAAGCTGTTTACCTTCAACACCTTTATTAATAAGTCTTGGTATAAGAAGTATGATAATATAGAAGTCTATGATTAAAAAGTGAAGGTAGTCACCCATGCAATTTTAGCTGGTATAAGTAAAGATTCAGGCCTAGAGAGTTATGATATTCACCCTCGCTCTATAAGCGAGAGTAGTATATAGAGTTCCTACATAAGCTCAGAGAGAAGTATAGTAACCAAGAGATCATCCTGTTTGTTGATAACCTCTCAGTTCATAAGACTAAGGAGTCTAAGAAAGCTTATGAAGAGCTAAACATAACTCCTGTATACAACGTTCCTTATAGCCCATAATTTAATGGAATTGAATTCTACTGGAGTTAAATCAAGACTCACTACAAGAAGCTGCTGCTGTATCATCTTATGCATGACTTGCCCATCGATACAGTAAACTTAATTCAAAGCAGCTGTAAGAGAGTGAGCGTAGATAAAACAACAGTCTGTGCGAGAGAGGGAAGAATGAATGTTTATAAATAAGTTTTAAATTTAAATGAATAAAGAAGTTCACATATTAAACTAACCCATAAAGGGGTTTGGCTTATCTTTCTTCTCCTCTTCTTATGGCTTGCTTGGGCCCATATTTCTTCTCTTAGTGCCAGCTCCTGCATCTATGTTCATTTCATCTGGTTTTTAGACATCTTTATAAAGCCTCTTGCTCACCTCATAAATTGTCTACGACTTTCTTTCTCTGTGAACCTTTGCATGCTCTTTCATAAGATAAATACCAGTGCCAGATTTTCCTACAAAGTTATATGTCAAAGCTTACTCGAAAGATAAGGATGCTTCTTAAGTTCCTCTAGCCAAGCTGAGCTTATTAGAATGCCGTTTCTAGTCTTCAGGAGAAATAGAATATCGTTTCTTATGTGCTCTTCAATTATTTCTCTGAGATACTCCTCTTTTATTGTACCAAGAACACCAAAGAAAAAGTTCCTCTCTGGTACTTTATTAGAGAGATGTTTCTTGGTAGGAAGGTAAACTACACTTCCTCATCTTACATGGCATCCTCATAAAGATTAGTGACTGAAATCTCAGGGTAGTTTGGTATTTCTATCAACTTAATTTCAGTGTTTTTGAAGGCTTTCTTCTCATCACAGAGTATCGCTCTTAGAAATGAGATTTTGGTACCTTCCATCGTCGGAAGGAATAATCCAACTGTTTAAGATGTCAATAGTCGTCAAGTTATCTTACCATGTAAAGTTAAATATCGATAGAGATCTTCCTTACTTCTGAATCTTGAGATCATTTCTTGAGCCTCGACTCTTTTCATTTGATCATTGAGTGATTCCATCTTTGTTCCTCTTCCTATTAATGAATTTCAAATTATAATTTATAGACTTCTGGATCCTATTCTTAAAAAACTTACTATTAAATATGGGCATCTTATAGGAGGTCAACCCTGTAAAGATAAGTGGAGAAAGTTCGCAGAAGCTGTAACAAACATCAGAGATGGAGCTCCATTTTTATCAATTTAGTTCCATTAAATTAGTACTAAATTTGTTTAAATTTAATTAGTACCGGTACTAAAACCGTTTAAGTTTAATTGGTACCAATTTAATAGTACCAAAACTTAATTAGTACCTAGTTTTAATCCAGTGAAGCTTTAATGAAAAGTTCCAATCTGGTTTAAAACTTAATTGGTACCAGTACCAACCTGAACTTTATCTGAGTTGGTACCAGAATCAAAATTATTAAGAGTAAAATGACGAAAATTATACTTATAAACTGAGTATAAATATGAAGTCTTAGAGCTTAGATCAAACCATCATTAATGCTGTTGCAACTCCTATATAGTCCAGATATAGCTATAGAGGTTTTAAGAGCTTTATAATAGAAATTTAAATTTGAATTTAAACATGGCGGTCAACTAAATCGTAGAGCGGCAATTTTAGGAGCAGGTCAATCAATGCTCAACTTTGGCTCCACTAAAAAGCCTGAAATCATTTATGTTAAGAGAGAGGTAGAGCTAAGAGCTCTTGAATTTGAAGCAGAGGTTTTTATCATAGAAGTATTAAACCAGAGGGAGAGCGCAGAGATAGGGGTTTAAACTTAAATTGATTATGTTGAGGAGCTAAAAGAACAGCAACCAATCGAAAAGATAAAAACATATTAATGTGAAGACTGCTAGAATCATTTCTCAACTGAACAAAGCTTGAAGAGACACCTTAAAGAGGTACACTCTGGCAAAGCAAAGATCTATTTCAAGCATGAAAAGGTAGATGGCAGGTATTAGTGTACGACATGCATGAAATCATATACTCACTCAGCTAAAGTTAAAAGGCATATGCAAAAGCATCACCTCAGTGAGTTTTGATTGAAGATTAAGAGACTAAAAAACTAGTACCCTAAAAGAAAATCTAATACTCTTGAGTCATAAAGAGAGCAGCAAGAGAGACTCAAGAGACAGAAGCGATATGAATCGATGAACCACAGCAGGTAATACAATTTTAGCATGCTTCTAAGCGAAGCCTATGAATATACCTGCATTAAATGCAGTTGATCTCAGCACTTGTATTGAAAACTACTTGAATATAAACGTGCCTGCAAAAGCAAAGCTCATAGTAGTTGATGAGTATGCATACAAGGTGTATCCATTCAGTTATCTTATTAAGAACCAACAGTATTAGAACGAGTTTGCAAATGAATAAATGGTACTTAGAGAGGCCTAAAGAAAAGACTGCAAGAATTTGCTTAAGCTAAATGGTGTCATTTTAAGTTATGGTTTCATCGCATTAAGGCTAAAGAAATTTGAGATGACTCTGAGAGACTACCTATATCACAATAGATACCCTGATGATTTAAACGATATACACTCAGATATGATTCAGGGTGTTAAGGAGTTGCATGAACTTGGATATGTTCATAGAGATTTGAAGCCTGAAAACGTTATGCTAAATCTCTGCCATTTTGAAGTAGAAGTTATCGATTTCAATAGAGCTTTAAGATAGGAGATTGTCACTTTAGCACAAGTACTTGGTACTCCAGGTTACTTCCCAATAAGAGAGAAGTGGACTAATGGTTCTGTTTAATGGGATGTTTGGGCAGTAGCAGCAATAATTTTAGAAAGTGACATGGAAAGTATGTCTTACTTTGGTACAAAGCATGAAAAATAATCAATAAGCTTAGCTTAGAAGCATATAAAGTAAGAAGATGTCTGCGAAGAAATAAAAAGCATATTAGAGATGATAATCGTGAGAGCTCCTTCATATCCTAGATAATCCTTAGATGACATACTTGAGCCACTATAGAGAGCAAGATTCAAGAGATACAAAGACAAGCAGATTAAATTTGTTTGAATTAAGTACTCTAATACTCATTAAATATTCATTAAATTCGCATAAAAACTGTGTTTTCTCTACTAACCCCAATAAGACCCCAACTATACCCTACAAATCAAAGCACTTATAAACCTCACTAAGTTTTGGGTTGAATGTCCCCTATTCTTACTTTTTACTATCTCGATTTTTTAAGACTTTTATAAAATATATTTAATCATCAATCTAGATTAATTTTACATTTCACTTATTATCCAAAAATTTTATCTTATAAGTTTTCTTAGAATTTATTGATTCGATAATTGGACTAAGGCTATGTCGCTTAAATTAAAACACAATTTTTCCCAAAAATTTTATATTATTTTTATGATTGGGGTATTTCTATTAAATAAATAAGACTATGTTAAATATTCTTATAAATAAAAATCAACTGAATATATTATAGATCTCTTATTTATAACCTTTTATCTTTTTTCACAAATAATAACTCATTTCATTTAGTTTATAATATTTTTTATAAACTTAAAAGGCAAAAAAAATTTATTCATTTATATTTTAAGTTTTAATAAAACTCATTTTTTAAAGGAATATTTTAACTTTGATTCTCTTTTATTTATAGAATTAATCTTTTTGTAACTTTCAAATTAACAATATTCTTGAATTTCAAATAAAAATTCTGAATATTTAGATTAAAAATCTAAAAAATTTTCGTTTCTAAATGTTTTTTTTTCTTCAAATTAAATTTTTAGATAAATTGAGGCAGGTAAATTTCTTTATTTAACAAAGAACAATAATCGATATATAAACTAAACTATTATTGTAGGAATACATTTGAATT